>JAWNNQ010000075.1:0-161672 GCA_035044765.1 Leucophenga montana
AAAAACAGAAGTTTTGCCATAAAAAAAAGTTTATTAGCGACAAATTTCTTGATTTGTTTACGTTCATCATAGATATTTATAAATATCGCGAACGATTGGTATTCAATTTCATGCTAAAGCTTCTGGAGTCTAGGCAAAGGAATAAAACATTTCGAAAAGAAGCAAAAACCATATTATATAAAAGAGTTTATTTATTTTTATTATTTCTGTAAGATACAAACATTTGTATATATAACTATGTATAGTCAGCTTTAGCTGTTGAAAGTGCTGGACTTAAAGAATAAAATTGATTTTAAAGCAAAATTGCGTCTTCTAATGTTTATTTTGTTCGATGTTTATTTTTCCAATTCATTTTTAGAAATGCGAGCTTCTTTTAAGCACAGAGGCAGCAACTTCTACAAGATTTACTATTCAACTGGTTTTATGAAATTGGTACTGGGCAGAGCAAAAACACGGATGGCAGGCAAAGATTTTGTTGAAAACATGCCAGAGTCTTATACCCGCAGTGAAATGTACAAAAAAAATTCTGCTGCCTTATAAAAGAACTGCGCTGAATGTATTAACTGCTCAGAAAGTCAAAGCTACACAGGATAATTTTGATATACGAATTGCTTGTGAGAAGTGTCCCACAGTCGGAGAGATACCGGATCAAGGCTCCTGTTACTCTTGTTATGATTTTGATGTCATTGATACAATGTACGATCGTGTATACACTGCGTTTTTCTGTTGAACCCAAACTATTCGGCCGAGAATTCATATAGCAGGACCACTGAGAGCGCTATCATATGACATCCGCTTTATTGGCACAAATGCTAACCTGAAAACAAAATCCATTATGGCAAAAGTAAATACGGAACTGCGTAAAATCTTACTTTATTGGTCGCCATAACCAGTGTATATGACGTAAGATAATGACAAATGCACTTGCCGAAGGCACCTTCATCGAATATGAAGATTTAAATTTTAAAGCTTCATAGTCGATGAAGGCGTCTTTGACTAGTTCATTTGTCATGTTTTCAGGCCGTAAGAAGATGCGGTGATCACAAGATGTTCGCATGGTGCAATCTAATTCCTATAGTCGAAAGATAAATAGAAAATGTTGTGAAAAATCGAAGGTGAAAAAAGTGAATCATCGAGAATTGCTACTCACCGTTTTCTTCAAGTGCATCAAAATCCGAAGAAAAGTCACATGGACTTTGATCGCAAATCTCTCCAATTGTGGCAAAATTGTATGAAGCATTTCATACATCAAAATCCGCTGTTGTAGCATCAAATCGCTCAGCAGTTACGTAATACTTGCAGAACTCTTCTTTTAGACGTGAGCAAAAATTTTGATTACGTCTCACTGCAGCTATAAGACTTTGGCATATTTTCACCAAAATCTTTGCCTACTTCCCATGTTTTGGCTTTTCTCAGTGCCAAATTCACAAAATCTTCGAATCATAAATCTTGTAGAAGTTGCCATGTCTGTGTTTAAAATCTTTCAAACTCAGAAGTGCACATTTTCTGCAAATGAAAAATAAATGTACAATAATAAATAATCTGCACTCAGTTTGTACAAAGCAAATTAGATAGAATAATTTTTTTCTTTTTTTTACCGGGTATGACGTCACAAAAAATTTCAGAAGGCACAATATTACTTCAAATTCGCCTGAATTCTACATGTCTAACACTTTGAACGACTAAAGCTGAACTGTTCACAAGAAATTCATTTGTCGAATCATTTATAGTTTTGTTGTTTGTTATTATTGGAGACAAAAGTGAAAACGTATGCAGTATTTATCAGTGTTTCGAAGGCATAAATCAAAGATTTGGCTGACAATTCAACACTACTTATATACACTGAGCTTTAATAGTAGTGTTACAGGAAAAATTCGTATTGGCAGACAATTTGTTAAGTGATCTACCTAAATATTTTTCAATATGAATAAATTCACGGTATGATCTAAAAATAACTGAACTTTTTAGTTATAAAATAAAACAAGCATGGTATTATGTTTCAAAGCTAATATTTATTCAAAATACGATCCATTTAACTCAATACAACGTTTGCAATGCTCAACCAATTTATCCATTGACTTTTTAAACTCGCTTTTTGAGATTTCCTTTGGCACCTGTGTCACGGCTGCTTATATGGCTGGAATGTCAACGTAAAAAGCTCCTTTCATTGCTGTTTTCATTTTTGGGAAGAGAAAATAATCGCACGGTGATAGAACAGGAGAATACGGATGGTGGCCGAGACAAATCTGAGACAAATCTGTTTTTTCATACACGAGCGATTTTTTGATCCTCATTTAACTGATGTTCAGTTCTTCAGTTAATATTTTGTAGATTGTACAGTAAAACGAATTTAATTCTTCTGCCAGCATTATTATAGTGAAATTTACATCGATAGCGATTATTTCACTTACTAACTCAGCACGATTAGATGCTTCGGGTCTTCCAGGTCTTGGATCATCATTTGAATCATCACGACCGTTTTTAAATCGTGCAAACTACGTGTTAACTTGAGTACAATCATCATCACCTTGTATGTACAAACTTCATTTAATTGTTACAGCGTTTAGTTTTATTTATTACTAGCTAACGTTGAAACGTTGATTAACCTCCGCCTCTTCGCCGCCTATAAAGTAAATTTGGAGAAACTTGGAATCGTCACACGTGTCCTTGAACTTTGAATGTGGGCATAAAAGCACCGCTAACTATTGCTGTTGCTCCAAACGATGTCATTTGAAAGGATGCCTTCGAATGTGTTGTAAAAAATGTTTAGACAACGGAGTAGCTCCAGACACATACGTTCGAAGTGGCTCTGGTGTCTCATCCAGTGATGGCAACTTGACTTTGCCATTCAAGCAACACATTCTAGGCGAATCCTTTGTGAAATTTCTGAGCACGACAATATGGACACAATTTATCCATTTTTCCAAACACAGCATGTGGGTGCTTCCAACTTCAAATCGGACCTAAATCTTGAAGTAGATGCTATGGTTCCTAGAACTTGTAATCGTGCATCTCGCTGTTGAGTTGTCTCAGCTGCTCTTGAAGTAGATGGTATTATCGAATGGTATTATCAGTTTGTCTGAAAGTTTGTAACGCATTAAAGGAGCCATCGTAGACCCCATAAAGTATATATATTCTTGATCAGCTCGAAGAGACGAATCGATCTAGCCGTGTCCGTCTGTCCGTCTGTATGTTGTTGCGCATTTTTTGGGGACCAATTTTTATGCTATCCAGTTGAAATTTTGCACATATACTTCTTTTTAGTGTAGTTTAATAGAGTATCAAGATTGACCTGCCACGCCCATTATTTGGGGTAGCTCCCATGCAAACCTTTTGCCCACTTTTGACTTTTTGTAAGAAAACTTCTTTATTAAAGTCTATATTATGTTGAAATGCAATGTGGTGCCATTTTATGGTCAGCCACTTAACATACATAGACTAATGGGCGTGCCCCGCCCACTATTTGTGGTAGCTCCCATACAAACCTATAGTCCACTTTTGACTTCTTGTAAGAAAAACCTTTTTATTAAAGTCAATATAAGGTTGAAATGCGATATGGTGCCTTTTAAGAGACAGCCGCTAAACATACATAGACAATTGGGCGTGGCTCGCCCACTTTTTGAGTTAGCCCATATACAAACCCACCGTGCAATTTTGTTTTCTTTTTATGAAAAAATCCTTCATTTCGATCAATATTAGCTTGCAATTTGATTTTGTGGATTTTAATGGACAACCGCTTCATATACATATACAAAGGGGCGTGTCCCGACCACTTTTTGAGGTAGTCCCATATAAACCCACAGTTCACTTTTATGCATTTGTATAGAAAACGTCAATATCAACTTGAAATGCGATATGGTGGCATCATACACATCTACTATATCGCTTCACACACCTCTAATAGTGACCGTGTACCACCCCCTATTTAAACCGCCACTTTTATGTATTACAATACTATTTCGTGTGAATGGTATTAGAGTTTCGGTTCAACCGAAGTTAACGTTTTTTCTTGTTATATATATAGACTTCTTTACTACTGAAAAATAGTTTAAATAATTAGGCTATTTATATATATAAATTTATATTAAGGAAAAATGGGAAAAAACATTAGATATTTAGATTCTTTGATACTTTGGATATTTACTTTGGAATGAATTCAGACCGAAATAACCATCTGTTATAATTTAAGTTCTACCTCTATTTATAACTTTAAACTCTATTTTTATTCCTCTAACAAGTTTTGTTACAGTATTCAATATTGTCATGTACATATGCAGATGTATATACTATTTGTATCTATACATAGTTGTTATATTGTACATACGAGTATTGTATATCTGGGGGGCAGCTGTTACAGAACAACTTTAGATTTTTTTTTGTTTTTTTTTTTTGGTTGCAACTTAATTTAAACTGAAATCCGTTTGACTTTATCTGACATTCAAATCAAGCATTCAAAAAATTTGTAACAAAAGGATTTTTTTTTTATTTTTTATATTTTTCCTTTATTAAAAAGCAAAAAACACCCAAAAAGTGCTCTATATTAAAAAAGTACACATACACGTACATACTATATACACATTGTAGAAGTGACTTCTTTTTTTTTAACACCATGGTGATGATGATGATGATCAGCGGCACTCTTAGGGTGGGCTGCCATAATAGTTACATAATGCAAAGTATTCGTTCGTTCGTTCGTTCGTTCGTTCGGTCTGTAGCCTCCCCTCGCTGTTTGTGTAAACCGACGTATTTTTTCCCTCAACAAGAACTTATTAAAAAGCGCGTGAAAAAATTCAAATTTCACGTTCAGCAAATAATTCAATTGTTCAAATGAGAGTCAGAAAATTAAAAAAAAGTTTCGAAAAAAAAAAACAACAAGATGCGCTGATGGGTCGTTATGCCGTTTGCCCGGGTTTTTTTTTTTGCTGAGTTCTAAGTTCTCTTCACGCACATAATTTCCGGGTCGTTCGGTGTTTTAAGGATTTTTTTTTGATTTTTCCATTTCGTTTGAATCACATGCTGACATATTCTTTTCGATGTTCCCAAACTGAAAAAAATCTTTAATTTTATAGCCAAAGTGTAGCATTTTTTGAAATACTTTTTTTGCATTTTTGTTTTTTTCGTTTTTAAGTAAAATTAAAAAGCGCGTAGTTTATGCTCTATAAATTTTAATGTAAATGGGTGTTTTTTTAATATTTGTTTTTCGATTTTTTGTTGTTGTTGTTGGTGCTTGTTATGCTAAAAGCGCAGAGCTTTGCTTCTGACAAGCTGTCGGAAACGTTTTATGTTATAAATTTTGACTTTGGTTGCTGATGTGCAAAAAATGAGGCAGTTGTGCATATAGTGTTCTATTGAATGAGATACATCCTAATATGCTGCATTTGCAGTATCATTTTGGGAATTGTGGCTGCTAATATAGGAGATTGGGGTTGGCAACTGTGACTGTATCATTGGTGAAATAAACATAAAACACTAATATGGTTTGGCTATAACTGTGGACGGTAGTCCTCGCAAGTGACGAAAGCCTACCTACATATCTACGGCTGTAGAGAAATCACTATATTACACGCGGAATAATGAAGTTTTTCTGTTTGGTCCCATCTAGCCATGTAGATACTTCAATTCAGATAATGTTAAAACATACGACGCCAAATCTCCCCAGTTCGAAATATGGATTTGAAACATTTGACCTCCAAGGGGGTTCTGGGGTTCTGGGGTTCGTGGGGCACCTATCGCCCAACACATGTTTTACTTCTATATTTTATTTGCTCTAAAACTTTTTTTCAAAATGGCGGCATTTGGTAGAAAAGCCAAAGAAAAAGTTCAGGTTTAAATTGGCTACCGAGGCGAAACGACTTAATACAAGATTTGATCTAAAAATAACCGAACTTTTAATTTAAAACATAGAACACGTAGCGCCTTCTATGGCATTATGTGGGCAGTGCCAGAAAGGTACACTTTTCTTCTTTCGAAAGCAACTAAGTTCATGCAAATCGTTTGACAGGTTACAAAATAACACACGTTTCAATAACAGCAGTTTTTGTAGTTATGTCATGTAAAAACATAATGGAACAAAGAGCAAATATTAACTTTTCTTTTAAACTCGGTAAAAAACTTGCTGAGATTTACGAATTGTTAAAAAAAGTTGATGATGATGATTGTATGACGCGCACTTAAGTTTACACGACTTAAAAACGGTCGTGATGATTTAAATGATGATCCAAGACCTGGACGATCCGAAGCATCTAATCGTGCTGAGTTAGTGGAAAAAGTCAGTGATACAATCGCTATCGATGCAAATTTCACTGTGAGAATGCTAGCAGAAGAATTAAATTCATCTTACTATATAATCTACAAAATATTAACTGAAGATAAATGATGATAAAAAAATCGCCATAGTC
This sequence comes from Leucophenga montana, assembly GCA_035044765.1. NCBI lineage: Eukaryota > Metazoa > Arthropoda > Insecta > Diptera > Drosophilidae > Leucophenga > Leucophenga montana. The sequence goes on from JAWNNQ010000075.1 coordinate 6,399, forward strand.
AATGAATTTTTGATGAAAAATCAGATCGAATATTATTTACAAGTTTTATTTAGAAAGGAAAGCAGCTGTCTTTATTGCATTGTAATGCACCATCTCACAAGACCAAAAAAGTCAATGAATTTCTGATGCAAAAATAGATTTATCTCATCGAGCACCCTCCGTATTCGCCTGATCTATCACCGTGCGATTATTTTCTCTTTCCAAAAATGAAAAGTGCAACGAAAGGAGCTTTTTACAATGACACTCCAACCATACAAGGACATCCCAAAATGGGAGTTTAAAAAGTCTATGGATAAATTGGTTGAACGTTCCAACCGTTGTATTGAGTTAAATGGATCGTATTTTGAATAAATATTAGCTTTGAAACATAATACCATGCTTGTTTTATTTTATAACTAAAAAGTTCAGTTATTTTTAGATCATACCGTGAATTTATTCATATTGAAAAATATTTAGGTAGATCACTTAACAAATTGTCTGCCAATACGAATTTTTCCTGTAACACTACTATTAAAGCTCAGTGTATATAAGTAGTGTTGAATTGTCAGCCAAATCTTTGATTTATGCCTTCGAAACACTGATAAATACTGCATACGTTTTCACTTTTGTCTCCAATAATAACAAACAACAAAACTATAAATGATTCGACAAATGAATTTCTTGTGAACAGTTCAGCTTTAGTCGTTCAAAGTGTTAGACATGTAGAATTCAGGCGAATTTGAAGTAATATTGTGCCTTCTGAAATTTTTTGTGACGTCATACCCGGTAAAAAAAAGAAAAAAATTATTCTATCTAATTTGCTTTGTACAAACTGAGTGCAGATTATTTATTATTGTACATTTATTTTTCATTTGCAGAAAATGTGCACTTCTGAGTTTGAAAGATTTTAAACACAGACATGGCAACTTCTACAAGATTTATGATTCGAAGATTTTGTGAATTTGGCACTGAGAAAAGCCAAAACATGGGAAGTAGGCAAAGATTTTGGTGAAAATATGCCAAAGTCTTATAGCTGCAGTGAGACGTAATCAAAATTTTTGCTCACGTCTAAAAGAAGAGTTCTGCAAGTATTACGTAACTGCTGAGCGATTTGATGCTACAACAGCGGATTTTGATGTATGAAATGCTTCATACAATTTTGCCACAATTGGAGAGATTTGCGATCAAAGTCCATGTGACTTTTCTTCGGATTTTGATGCACTTGAAGAAAACGGTGAGTAGCAATTCTCGATGATTCACTTTTTTCACCTTCGATTTTTCACAACATTTTCTATTTATCTTTCGACTATAGGAATTAGATTGCACCATGCGAACATCTTGTGATCACCGCATCTTCTTACGGCCTGAAAACATGACAAATGAACTAGTCAAAGACGCCTTCATCGACTATGAAGCTTTAAAATTTAAATCTTCATATTCGATGAAGGTGCCTTCGGCAAGTGCATTTGTCATTATCTTACGTCATATACACTGGTTATGGCGACCAATAAAGTAAGATTTTACGCAGTTCCGTATTTACTTTTGCCATAATGGATTTTGTTTTCAGGTTAGCATTTGTGCCAATAAAGCGGATGTCATATGATAGCGCTCTCAGTGGTCCTGCTATATGAATTCTCGGCCGAATAGTTTGGGTTCAACAGAAAAACGCAGTGTATACACGATCGTACATTGTATCAATGACATCAAAATCATAACAAGAGTAACAGGAGCCTTGATCCGGTATCTCTCCGACTGTGGGCCACTTCTCACAAGCAATTCGTATATCAAAATTATCCTGTGTAGCTTTGACTTTCTGAGCAGTTAATACATTCAGCGCAGTTCTTTTATAAGGCAGCAGAATTTTTTTTGTACATTTCACTGCGGGTATAAGACTCTGGCATGTTTTCAACAAAATCTTTGCCTGCCATCCGTGTTTTTGCTCTGCCCAGTACCAATTTCATAAAACCAGTTGAATAGTAAATCTTGTAGAAGTTGCTGCCTGCTGTGCTTAAAAGAAGCTCGCATTTCTAAAAATGAATTGGAAAAATAAACATCGAACAAAATAAACATTAGAAGACGCAATTTTGCTTTAAAATCAATTTTATTCTTTAAGTCCAGCACTTTCAACAGCTAAAGCTGGCTATACATAGTTATATATACAAATGTTTGTATCTTACAGAAATAATAAAAATAAATAAACTCTTTCATATAATATGGTTTTTGCTTCTTTTCGAAATGTTTTATTCCTTTGCCTAGACTCCAGAAGCTTTAGCATGAAATTGAATACCAATCATTCGCGATATTTATAAATATCTATGATGAACATAAACAAATCAAGAAATTTGTCGCTAATAAACTTTTTTTTATGGCAAAACTTCTGTTTTTATGAATTTTTGATGAAAAAACAGATTTGTCTCGACCACCATCCGTATTATCCTGATCTATCACCGTGCGATTATTTTCTCTTCCCAAAAATGAAAAGTGCGACGAAAGGAGCTTTTTATGATGACACTCCAACCATACAAGGACATCCCAAAATGGGATTTTAAAAAGTCTATGGTTAAATTGGTTGAACGTTCCAACCGTTGTATTGAGTTAAATGGATTGTATTTTGAATAAATATTCTATATAGACATACAAGACCGGATTTCCCCAGTCAGAAACATGGAGTTGAAACAACCCACCTCCAAGGGTTCCTTCGTGGTGAACCTATTTTATTTATTTAAAAATCTCTCCCCAGTTCAAAAGTTATAAAAATACTAAAAAACGTTTGCTTTAAAACTTTTTTTCAAAATGGCATCATTTGGCAGGAAAGCCAAAAAAGGATCAGACGTAAATTGGCTGCTGTGGTGAAATGGCTTAATATGTTGTTAAAAAAGTCTTTCAAATATCTTTCTAGTCGCTTAATACAATTACTACTTAAAAAAATGTAGGTCAAAATAAATTTTAAAAACTACATTTTGGCGATTTTCTGAAAATTGCGACTTTTGTGCTCATACTTCGAGTTATAGATAACGAGCAATATTGTTGTGAGGAGTATAAATACAGATTAATTGATGTATGTATTTATTATGTATACTTAATCTAAAATTCGAACAAATCGTTAGACTTCGTACGCTTAAGACGTTGCAGTAGCCCACTAATATTAAAAAGAGAAGATGCTTCTTCATTTACATGCTGTTGCAGCCGGATTTGGTATTTTCTTGCCCGATTTTGTATAATGTGCTCGACATTTTCTATACTGAGGTCACGATGTAAGTCGTTATTTCGAACATACCATTGGGGCATTGACCATTGCCTTTAAAACAATATTTTGAAAACTTTGACTGATTTGTACCCACCATTGAATCCTGTATGCCCAAACTGTGGTTCCAGAATCTGCTTATAAATAGCAATTTTATTCTGTACTGATAATGATTTACGGCCAATCCGACGTTTTAATGTTTGAAACTTTAAATCAAGGTCTTTGTGTTTTATTTTGATGTGTTCCTTCCTGAGGTAGCTTCGCATCCAGAGTCATGCCAAGATATTTGGCGGTATTTGAGTACCGATTTTGTATTCCACCAATAGTGGAAGGTAACGTACAGATTTGTTGGTAAAGTCCGGATTTTGCATGGTTCAGTTCAATTTTCCATTATTTTGTCCATTCTCGGATGCTAGTTATAGCTACTTTTTTGTGCTTATCTGCTGAACAGCTAGCAGAGCAAATGCATCAGCAAATGTCGCAGATATGGTATTTCCAAATAAAGGTAAATCGCTGGTATATAAGAGGTAGAGCATTAAGCCCAATATACTACCCCGTATACTACCCTGCATTAATTTTACGTAATTTAGAATATGTTTTCCCTTTCTTTACTGTAAAGAAACGATTCTTGAGTTATGAAGATATCACTGCTCAGAAATTAGCAGGTAAGAGATAACTGATTTTGTGTATTAATCGTTTATGCCATACATTGTCAAAGACCTTTGACACATCAAGGAAGACTACTAAGCATATTTGCTTATTTTCCAATGATTTTTCAATACAATTGGTGATTCAACGCACTTGGTCCGTCTGATTCCAATGATGTATCCTGTTTGCCATTATATTTTCAAAAACTTTTGAAAGAAGTGAGAAAAAACTATTTTACCGATATGAGCTTACGAGATTCAGATTTTTCCCAGGTTTTATAATCATTTTAACTTGCAATATTTTCCACGAGGTCGGCACATACTGTAGATGTAGTGAGGCATTTATAATTTGTGTTATTTTTTAAATAGTTTTTATGGAGACTTGTTGCAAGTGGTTATGACAAATCTCCCAGCCTTTTTCAATTTTAGGTCATTGTGTAATCTTGAAGGCTGTAGCAAAAGCACTATATTACACGCGGAATAATGAAGTTTTTTCGATTAGGTCCGATCTAGACATTCAGATAATATTAAAACATACAGACCAGATCGCCTAAGTCCAAAAATTTCGTCAATTTTAATGGAAGGAGTTTGTTAAGCGCGTCAAGATTTATCAAACCAGATATGACGATCGATTCGTTCATTTTTGTTTTACAACAGTATCTACTTCGTTCATTTTAAAGATACAAACAAGATGAAATTTTTCTAAAAATACTTCTATTTGGATCAATGGATGTGACTCAACCACTATTAAGCATAGAAACAGAAGTTTTGCCTTAAAAAGTGTTATTGGTGACAAATTTCTTGATTTTTTTGTTTACTTCATCACAGTTGTTTATAAATATCGCGAATCATTGGTATTCAATTTCATTCCATCTCGCTTCTAGAGTCAAGACAAATGAATACAAAATCATTTCGAAAAGAAGCAAAAATGCGTTGAATGCGTTTATTTATTTTTATTATTTCTGTAAGATACAAACATTTGCATATATATCTATGTATAGTCAGCTTTAGCTGTTGAAAGTGCTGGACTTAAAGAATAAAATTGATTTTAAAGCAAAATTGCGTCTTCTAATGTTTATTTTGTTCGATGTTTATTTTTCCAATTCATTTTTAGAAATGCGAGCTTCTTTTAAGCACAGCAACAGCAACTTCTACAAGATTTACTATTCAACTGGTTTTATGAAATTGGTACTGGGCAGAGCAAAAACACGGATGGCAGGCAAAGATTTTGTTGAAAACATGCCAGAGTCTTATACCCGCAGTGAAATGTACAAAAAAAATTCTGCTGCCTTATAAAAGAACTGCGCTGAATGTATTAACTGCTCAGAAAGTCAAAGCTACACAGGATAATTTTGATATACGAATTGCTTGTGAGAAGTGTCCCACAGTCGGAGAGATACCGGATCAAGGCTCCTGTTACTCTTGTTATGATTTTGATGTCATTGATACAATGTACGATCGTGTATACACCGCGTTTTTCTGTTGAACCCAGATTTCATATAGCAGGACCACTGAGAGCGCTATCATATGACATCCGCTTTATTGGCACAAATGCTAACCTGAAAACAAAATCCATTATGGCAAAAGTAAATACGGAACTGCGTAAAATCTTACTTTATTGGTCGCCATAACCAGTGTATATGACGTAAGATAATGACAAATGCACTTGTCGAAGGCACCTTCATCGAATATGAAGATTTAAATTTTAAAGCTTCATAGTCGATGAAGGCGTCTTTTGACTAGTTCATTTGTCATATTTTCAGGCCGTTTATACTGCATTTACTATCTGTATGAAGATTTACACGGTGCTCACATGATGTTCCCATGGTGCAATCTAATTCCTAGAGTCGAAAAATAAGTAGAAAATGTTGTAAAATTAATTTTAACAGCTACAGCTAAAACAAGTCAAACTCTGCCAATTGCTACTCACCTATTTCTTCAAATACATTAAAATCCGAAGAAAAGTCACATGGACTTTGATCGCAAATCTCTCCAATTGTGGCAGAATTGTGCGAAGCATTTCATACATCAAACTCCGCTGTTGTAGAATCAAATCGCTCAGCAGTTACGTAATACTTGCAGAACTTTTCTTTTAGACGTGAGCAAAAATTTTGATTACGTCTCACTGCAGCTATAAGACTTTGGCATATTTTCACCAAAATCTTTGCCTACCTCCCATGTTTTGGCTTTTCCAGTGCCAATTTCACAATATCTTCGAATCATAAATCTTGTAGAAGTTGCCATGTCTGTGTTTAAAATCTTTCAAACTCAGAAGTGCACATTTTCTGCAATAAAATATAAATTTACAATAATAAATAAACTGCACTCAATTTGTACAAAGCAAGGTAAAAAATATACAACATTTTATTTCTATTTTTTTACCTTTAATGACTTCTTAACACTTTAGAAGGCACACTTTATTACTTTAAATCGCTTGAAATCTACATGACCAACACTTTCAACAACTAAAGCTGAACTGTTCATAAGAAATTCATTTGTCGAATCATTGCTAGTTTCGAGCTTTGTTGAAATTGGAGACAAAAGTGAAGTCGTACGCAGTGTACGAGCATGCCAGTGTTTCGAAGGCATACAGAAAGTTAAGATTTAGATGATTTAATTTTCAACACTATATACACTCAGCTTTAATAGTAATGTTACAGGAAAAATTCATATTGGCAGACAATTTGTTAAGTGATCCACCTAAAATATTTTTCAATATGAAAATATTAAAATCGGTGTTGGGGCTTTGCAATATAGCGGGCGAGCTATACCTAGTTAAATCTAATATGCAACGTGTACAAATACGAAATCTACAAAGATGTAAAATTTAAATTGACTTTATTTTCTGTATTTCTGTTGAAGATTGTGTTTTTAAAGAAAAATGTACTTGTTGAATCGTTCGCCTTTTCACAAATTAGACTAGTAGAGGCAATAGTAGCGGAGAAGAAATTGAATAATGTTCTGCCCATTTCTGTCCATAATCGTTAACATTATTGCAATAGTGATACTACCAAATCCATGGGCTGTCTCGATGCTTATGAATGTGCACTGTTTTTATTCTCCTCACACGTTCAGCATTACTAACAAACAACACTAAAGAATGACAGAATTGTAAAGTATATATATTCTTGATCAGCTCGACGAGACGAGTCGATCTAGCCATGTCCGTCCGTCTGTATGTTGGAACGCATTTTTTGGGGACCAATTTTTATGCTATCCAGTTTTGTAAGAAAAACTTCTTTATTAAAGTCAATATTAGGTTGAAATGCGATATAGTGTCTTTTAAGACACAGCCGCTTAACATACATAGACTAATGGGCATGGTCCTCCCACCCCAAAAATAATAAATTCGTATTTCGCTAGTTGCGGAATATGCGAGACACATTTTCAGTGGAACAATAAAAATCGTATTTTTGAACAAAATGGAGGGCAATAAATTTACTTTTAATAGAGTATGGAATTCGTATAAGTTTGAAATTCTCCATACTCACAGACCGTCCAAGATGCTCTGATGGTCTGCGAGTGGACACCAAGCACTTCGTCTTGTCCTCGTTCACCGCTAGGCCCATTAGACGTGAAATCTCCGAGAACGCCCTGCTAACTCGCCATTCGTTTGTGCCGATGATGTCAATATCATCAGCATATGCGAGCAGCATCACTTCCTTATGGAAGATCGTGCCCGACCATTCTACGTATGAACAGTAGCTTAGGAGATTAAAAAATCATCACCCTGCCTATAACCTCTGTAGGTATCAAAGCGTTCGGAGAGGTTCTTTCCTACTCTGACAACGCTTTGGGTGTGTGATGACGTCATCAGAATTTATTTTGAACTTCCACAGTCAAATATGTCGCTCTAACTCCAGATATTGCTAAAACAAAAAATAGTTCTAAAAAAAAAACAAAGATGCGTATTGCTAGAACGTTTCCATTTAAAATTCTTCGAATACTATTTTTTAGTTCTGAATACTAAAATCTATAAGAAAAAAATTTGCCATCGAATGCACATTTAGGCTATTATTTCTTAAAATGTATTTTTAATTAGCTCAAATAACAATCAATCTCAATTCACTTTCCATCTCATTATTAATGCAAATACTATTTATATTCATTTCTGGGCTTATTATTTCACATCCCGAGTCATTTCAATTGATGTTATGCCAATTTTTCAACACTTTATCACTTACATTTTTTTTCAGATAACTTTGACAAACTATTGAAATACAAAGAGGATTTAGACACCGCTAACAAGTCAATAAAGCAAAAAGGTTTCTTTCGGAACATACAAAAAAATCTTTGTCATTCACTCTAAAAAAAAACCTCAACACTGACAACTTCAAGTGATGTGCAAATTTAACAATAAATAAACATAACAAAAAAGTTAAGCCTATTAGCCTTTTTTTGCAGCAATTACTATTTTTCAATGATCGCTCTGATGAATGATGAGTGGTGTCAGTCTGGGTCACAGTATTGCTTCCGAAAAAAAGAAAAAAAGACTGACGTACCCTTCGCGAAGTGGATTGCTACCCCTGATTCACAAACGATTTTTCATTGTTATCACCGTCACGTAGGCACACAGCCTCACCGAGTTTCTGGGGTAGAACGGCGGCAGAGTGAGCAATCTTCAGCTATTCATAGACGATTCGATCGATGTACATAGATGATCAATTGTGGTCGATTGTTTACTATTGATTGTAAATTGATTCCTTTCACTCGATCGACTGCCTCGGGGTATTGTGTTCTATTCTGTTCTATTCTGTTCTATTGTGTTCTATTATGTTTTTTTTTTTGTTTTTAATCGAAAAGGGGCAAATTTGTTCGATTTGTTATGATCGCAATAATTGACTTCACCAACACCATTGAGGCATTTGATTGATTGCATTGTGGAATGAGGTATAATGACTGCGGTTATTGATATTATAATTAATTGTGCTTGGTGCTGACAGTAACATTATTCATTTTGCATTCGTGAAATTCACTAATTTATTAGTCATAATTTTAAGTGCTATTCCTACTTTACTCCGTCAACGAAGTTGCTCGAGTGCAAATAATTATTTTTAATACTTTAATTTCCCACCTGAGTTGCTTTGCACAGTTGGCCCTGCGGCTTTTTCTTTTTCATTCGGGCGGAATGACGAAAATGCCACAGACGCCAACGAACCAGAAGTTAAAATAAAAAATGTATTTTTTTTATTAGTAAAGAATGATATTGTTGAAAGGGTGCTGTGGAGAAAAATAATCATTTTTCTTGAGGTTATGGCGAAAGTATAATTTCCTATAATTTGATGGAAAACTTCTTAACTCAAGTAACTTAACTCTAGTAACAAACAAGATATATTTTATTCATGGTCTAAGAACGATGAACAATGGTCCTGTTCTAAACACCATTTGAAAGGCCATGGTATCTTCCTCATTTTGGCGATTATGATATGAATTGCATATTAGCTGAGCGAAGACTGACCTTCCAAGGTTCAATCGCCAAATGATGAAGCCTACCTTAAAATACACAACTAATTTTCGGAGTATGTTCTATGTATTTCTTCTCAGCCATTTCAGAGAACTTGGAAATGGGGAAGCGGTTGTAACTATTAATTAAGAGAAGAAGTCAAAATCATGGCTAAAAAAGTTTTTTATTCGAATGAGAAAAACTAAGTTTTATTCAGTGTCACGCGACACTAATTCTGTTGAAGCAAATATAGATCAACTGATAGTGGTTGTCAGATACGTGGAAGGAATCCGGTCAGTTGAACGCTACTTGATTTGCATGCCCAACTATGTTCAGCAATTGAAAGACTTGGGCTTAGACATTGAAAACTGCCGGCGATATTCGTATGATAATGCACATACTTGTATGTATAATCATAGAAAACATTTGCGGACAAATTTATTTAATGCCATGTCCATAATGTTGATTTATGGTGTTGAACTATTGCAGTGGAGAAAGATTGTTCTCAAAAATTAAACTCATCAAAAACATATTACGTACGAATTCAGAACAGGCTCGTCTTACCAATCAGATGGTTTAGAGTATTAAAAGCGATATTATACTCCATTTATCTCTTGTTGAACTTATTGATGTGTTCGCTTCAACAAATTAGCGAAAAAAAAGTCTCGAATATAATATTAATCACTTTCTTCATTACTCTTTCTCAAATGTTTTATCACTTATTGCTAAACGCGTGAAAAGTGACTTCCCTATCATCTTTGGTTTCGGGCCTCCACAAACCTAAACCCAGTCCTGTGCGTGTCTATATAAATCGTTCAAACCGAATATCATGTTGATATAACAATATTTTTTAGAAAAAAGTTTGCATAGAATATCCTTAAAGTAGGAAATATATTTCTTTGAATAGAAACGTGAAGAGAGATCCGTCGTAGAGAGATCCCATGGAAAGCCATATATCTACAAAGGAATGTTGGGTGTATGTACTTGTATGCATAGTAAAAAAGGCATTCTAAATATAAGTTTGAAATTTTTGTTTTTATCCGAAAGCGTAAATAACAATTTTAAGTACGATTCGTGTTAAATTTTCTTGAATGAAGTACAAATGGGTATCAATTTGTAAATCAAACGCAGAAATTCTTAAAATAAGTTTAAAATCCTTGAAGTAAGTATAAAAAAATAATTCTAAGAACGAATTTGTACTCAAGTCAAGTGCAAAAGTCTCAGATTATAAAATAAGTCCGTTTTAATTTGAAGTAAGTTGAAGTAAGTTCTTATATTAATATCTGAGAAAATAAAACTTGAGAGCAAAATAACATTTCCTCTCTCAGCTGCTCCAATTTCTTTGCAACGACAGTAAATGAGGAAAACAATGGGTTGTGTTTCGGCAACTCCATGTGCCCGTTAGCCGAGATAGTTAAGAAGATGTCACTTTTTCAGTGTCGTACTCATGTGTTCGATAGCAGTTCCTCCACCAAAGAACATTTTTATAAACCGTGTATAATGAAATTAGAATTTTCTAAAAAAAAAAAACGGTAACTGCCGTTGAACCGAAGCTCTAAGACCAAACACACAAAATTTTAAATCGTAATGTACAACATAAACGTGGAGGGCTTAAATAGGGGCTACCCCAAAAAGTGGGCAGTACACGCCCACTAGTAGATGTGTATGAAGCAACATTTTAAAATATGCCACCACATCGCATTTCAAACTAATATTGACATTCATAAAGAAGTTTTTCATACAAAAACACAAAAGTGGGCAGCAGGTTTGTATAGGGGCTACCCCAAAAATTGTGGATAGATCGACTCGTCTCGTCGAGCTGTTCAAGAATATAAATTAGAATTTCGTTATATATACTCTATGGGGTCTACAATGCCCCCTTTAATGCGTTACAATCTGTCAGACAAACTGATAATACCATTTCGCACTATGTGTGAATGGTATAAAAAAACGAATAAAAAATTTTATTTTTTATTTTTTTTAGCCCTTTTGTACTCAAATCAATTAATTTTTTTTTTTTAAATCAAGCTCAGTACAGCCCGAAGATGGCTAAGCTTAAGAATTTCAGGTTTGACAAAAAGTTCTTGAACCAAGATTTTTGTACTTCGTTTAAGAAAATCCATACTCAACATACTATTGATACCGCTATGTATCAATTGAAGTACGGAAATCCGACTTTTCACTACTTCTTCATGTAGAAAGAACGCTGCGAGAATAAGTTTTTCATGCAGTTAGGAGCAACTGGTTTACTTGCTTCCCAAGTAATACAAGTTTTTATTGACTGTCATTATATATTTAAATGCAAATAATAATAATTCAATCAAAAGTTTACTTACTTTTGCTGCAAGCTGATTAATTTGGTAAACAAATGTAATCGAGGGTGTTAGAGAAGGAACGGAAGTTTTGAACATTGGTGATGTATCGCCATCGAAACTATTTGGGTTTTCTTCGTTATATTACTTTCAATATACCGATATATTTTTTACATTCTTACTCCGGCGACTACTTTTTGGTCTTGTGGCAAAATTAGTATTTTTATTCGCACAATGCATACAGGCTAAAATGAGAAAACGTAATCTTAGAAACAACCAAAACTTAAATAATCTTCACACGCACTACAAATAGACTGCTGTCTTTCAATGCTCAAGAAATGTAATCAAGAATGGTGCGGTGGATTTACATGGTTGCTACCCCGTTCTACTGGACAAAGCCTTTCTGTATAAAGTGACAAAAAAAAGTTCCCTATAAAAAGCGAAAAGTATAAAACTTAAAATTACTGAAACATACAGACATGGGTAGACCAAGTAGTCTCTTCGAGTTGATCAATAATACATACTAGAGTTCTCTCAGTGGTCGAAATTCGACATTTTGTCTTTGAAGTAACCAATAATAAAAATGTCCATGATACTGGATTGTCAAGAAAATGCTTTTATAAAATGCAGTTACAAAAAAAAAAATTGTTGTTTGTGTATCAATTATTTTTCTTTTTAGTTTTAAATATTTATTTGAATCCTCTTCTTTTAAAATATTACCAACTAAAATACTATAAAAAAACACTCAACATGTTTGCTAGTGCGCCTACAACAGTTTCGAGCATAACGTCGAGCTGCTCGATCGACATGCTCTACAATGTTAATCGCCCTTTACACAACAACAGAGATAGAGTATATGTTTTTCTCTATTCTTCCAACTGAAACCAAATTAAGAGAGAGAGAGAGAGAGAAATTTGTAAGGGAGAATCTTTGCGATTGGTCAATTGCGTTTCCTGGTTTTTACCTACCTTAGACGCATTACTTTAGACACAATATTTTACCGTGCTCCTTTTCACAGACGAATGTAAAAAATTAAGCGAATATGTTGTGCTTAAGAGTGTTAAAAAGGGTGTAAACGATTTGCGCTTGCGTATTTATATGTAGATAGTCTCCGATGCTTCTTTTAATGCGTTACAAATCTGTCTATCTATGTGTACACAGTATAATACAATAGAACAAAATAATTTGGGTATTAAAGAAAAATTAAAGTTTCTTTTTAATTTGCAATAATTAAAAATTCACATTTATTTATGTGCTTTGTTTATACTCCAATGCTACAAAACGCATCTTTCTTGCATAGTATTTGCATACGGCTATTGTATGTCATTAAATTGGACTAGTGTAGGGTATTGGGAAACTGTACAAAGAACATTCAGTCACTATTTCTTACTGAATGCAGCGAGGAAAACCGCAATTTATGCCAGAAAGTTCGTCGAAAAAAAAATTATTTAACTAACCAAAGAGGCAAAAAGGAAACGAATGGAAAACAAAAAAAGAGTTTTGAACGTTTATGAAATCTCATTTCCGCAATTTGTGTGCATTTTCTTCGTAATATTTCTTAATTACGGCTGTTTGTCATTTTGTAAAACTTGGCTTTTTATTTTTATACCCTTCATACGTGTATAGTATTATATATTAATCGGAACTATTAGTTTGTTGAAGAGTTTGTAACGTAGTGTAGGAGATGTCAGAAAATCTAATAAATTTATACATACTACTCGTATATGGTAAATTAGTTCGATGGGATGAGTAGATATTGTTGTTGTGTTCGTATATCTGTTTAAATGTATGCAAATTAGTTTCTCAATTTTGGATACATTAAGCTAAAAATTTGGATTCTTATTATTTCTATTTTGCTTTCTATTGATAACATTTATTTCGGAAAGATATTACTGTAATCTTTATTCTTTATTCTTTAGTGTGATCTCAAAAAGATTACATTCAGACAAAACTAAATATTCGATGCACGTTCGATTTACGGCAAAAAGCGTTTATGTGTGATTTATTATTGCTACAACAAACAAACTACAAACAGAGAGATAGAGAGAAAATAATATCGAAGCGCATACAAAGTAAAACTCGCAATCTCCTATCTCTTTCGCGCTCGCAGTGCCTTATCAACTTGTAAGTGGCTGCTTGCATGCTAACGCGTGTGTTTGAATTTATTTCATGTAAAGTCTATGTGTGTCTGTTTCGTTGTGTTAGTAACGATTGCTAAAGTCTTTTACGCCCAAAATATTCAACCTATTGAATACCTTGCAGTTGGTAAATAGTTTTTTCACATCAGATTTGCTTTTATATACTCCTCACCGTGGATCTATGTAGTGTATCATATAGTTAGTTAACTCGGGTACGTGCCGCATTCTTGGTTCTTTTTATTTTTTGACTGTTGAACCAAAAGATAAAACAGTAATCATTGATTGCAGAAATCTTGTAGATGTCTAGCGGAAATTTTGCTACGAGCATATGGAATAACTTTTTATCATTTGGATAATAATGAAATAAAATGAGAAAAAAAAAATAACCTAAGGCGCATAATCAACAAATATAGTTCCAAAAATAACTAGCACAAAAAGTGGAATAATAGGTATTGTATAAAGTATTCTCATAAATGTAACCAACGTCGCATATATTTCTTACTATAGTATTTTCCGCCAAATTCCTAAAAAAATCTGTTTTAAATAACTACTATTTTCATAAAGCACAATAAAACTCCCTGGGGTTTCCTTATTAAATTTCCTGCTCCTTTCGTGCGGTGCTACACACCTCGGCTGCACACTTCTTGGTGGCTCCTCACTGGTGACTGGTTCGTTGCCTTTGCCTGTTTGTATTCATGTAGATGAGTAATTTCACTAAGGGAATTTTTTTTCAATTAGAATTCGTGCAGATGCTAGCGTTTCCTTCTTCTTTAGTCTTCTTTATTGAGGTTTTTTTTTATAGAAAAATACGTTTGAAAAATGCTTTTTCCTTGAGGTTTTTTTTTTCTTTGGGCTGCTGCATATTCCTCCCAGTGATGCTTTTGCGTATCTTTGTACCTTGTGTGGCATAAGGATTCTTAATGCAAGTTTTGCGTTTTGTTTTTTTTTTTGTTTTTTACCTTTGGTTAGAATACACAGGAAGCTAAGGGCCAACCAACAAGACACATAGACAGACAGACAGTAATTTTTCATAATGACACTGAAAAAAGTTGTTGAAAGCGAATAGAGCCGCCTTTGAGGTTTCTCTCACAGCGCACAAAAGTGTTGCAGTTAATTAGGAGACACTTTTCGTACTTATCATTTCGACGTGCAGTGTAGATTCGTATGGATTTTTTATTTTGAGTCATCTTAAGTTGAACAAGGGTGCTAAACTACAATATTTATAGCTTTTTAATTTAAAAATGAGTTTATAGAAACAAATTGTGGTTGTGGGTTAAATATTGTACAAAATTATATATACAAAACTATATATTATAACAACTCTAGTCCTAATTGCTATATAAATTAAATTGATCACCATAGTAAATCGACCATTTAGGCTTCAACGCAATCAAATATGTATGTGATAGTATTTATGATAGTATTTAAACTTAGAACACTAGGTTACAAATTGCAATTTCAAAACTATCTTTTATTTTTTTTAGAGTAACTCGGATGCGCTGAACTCAAAAAACATACTAATTTTTTTCAATTGGGCCATTCACGCAGATAATGGTATATCTGTGTATTTCGATGTTTGAACCAGCGTCCAGTGCGAATGACAATTTCGAACGAATTGTATATCGATATATCATTAGAAAGATAATGGTATCCAACTCTTTTCGATCGATTAAAGAACGACTGTCGTATAGCTGATGAAAGTTCGATTTTTCATGCAAATTTTAACTAATAGCGTTATGACACATGAATAATAATCAGCAAATGGTTTTCAACTCGACAGATACCTTACGAAATGGATAGCTATATACATACAGCAACATTTTTCACATCGACTCGTATCGACTCGACACTTGACATTTGTTTATGTTTCTATTAAAATATACAGAATCAATAAAGGAAAGCATTTTAAAAATGCATGAATTGAGTACATTCACCATTTGCGCATGACATGCGAAAGTAATTGTCTTTGCATTATTCATTGTTACTCTTTTTTTCTAGTTTTATTGTGCACTAATTACTATTTTTTATATTATAATTTTAATCCAAAACACCATAAAAATAAAGATAAATACACTATTGCAGCCGAACCTGTGGTACTTTATCATTTTTGAGTCCAGAGTGGTCTTATCTTTCGAATAGATTTTCATTTTAATATGTTATTTTTGCTATTTATTTTCCTGTTGGTTTTTCGTTTCACTTTTTAATGAAACTATATTTCAACCTCTCGCACCTGTAGAATTTTTGCTTTGTCTATGTTCTGATCTGCTCTAACAGGAATGAGGGGGAAAACAATTTACTGATTGTATTCGAGTGTCATACGGCCATTAGTAATTTCATACATTTTTCTCTCTCTGGTCTCGAAGCCAAGGCGCAGAATTTCAACTTTGACCGTGTTGGACCGTGTTGGACCGTGTTGGACCGTGTTGGACCGTGTTCGATGTTGATCTATATTTCGTATAGACAATGGCGCATTCGTTATGCTTCTAGTGATATTGTTTTAGAATCGCTGAGTAGTTCCTACGCTATTTTGGCACAGGTTTTAAAATTCGATTAGAAATATCTAATTTCCTTTTCAAGTGACAGATTGGGTGGAAGGCCTATAAGCCATTTCATTGATTTGAACTTTAGGTCAAGTTGTTCTTTAGTCTTTACATGCTCTTTCCATATGAGCTTTGCGTTTAAAATCATACCCAGTTATTTAGCCGTATTTGAGTAATGTACTGGACTTCCATTAATGTATAGTGGGATATGTGTGTTTTTTTTTTGTTTGTGATATTGATATGCAAAGGTTTTGTGATATTTTTAGTTTAAGTTCTCAAAGTGTGTGTGCACCATTCAAAATTACTGAATTACCTAGTACAAGCAAACCAGAGTCATCAGCAAATGTTATTGTTAGTGCGTTCGGACGGACTGGTAGGTCGTTGTTGTAAATTAGATATAACGAAGGAGCCAAAACACTATCTTGAGTACTTATTATTTATTTCAACTCGAAAGTGGCGGTCTGTGCGATAAGATGCCATAATGTCGGACCATTATTTTGGTATGGTGGAACGCAGTTTACAAATAAGCCCACCATGCCAAACCTTATGAAATGTCTAGAAAGACTGCTGAACAAATTTGCTTAGATTGCTGTGCATCTTGAATGAACTTTGTTATGCTTTGATGTACTTGATCTATTGTTGAGTGTTTTGCAAGAAATCGAAACTGATGTGTTGGTATTATATTTCTCGAAAACATTATTTAGATTTAGTCGATTTATGATGGCTTCTTAAAGACCTTAGAGATGATTGACAGCATGTTTCAAGATCATTATGACTTCAGACACTTTCCACATACTATGTACGTATCTTAACTTAAACCATGTATTGAAAAGCTGCGTAATCTTCAAGATACCATCTTCTTCAAGATTCATAATCTTCCAGATGGTAGTTGTCTTAGTATCTCGGTGGTGATCAGTTCAAAACCAGATGCTGTTTTAATTTAAGCTTTGAATATCACATTCATAGACTCTGGCTTAGTTATTGGTAAAATTTCATTTCTAATCTCTTTCTGATTAGTTGCATATACATAGTTGAATCCCGCTGTTCATACTAGTTGTCATAAAAATTGTTTCTAAATGATTAGCAAATATTCATCTTTTGGATATCTCTTCTTGTCTATTCGTTTGAATTGGGTTGCTTTGTAGAACTTTTCAGTTTATACAAGGTGGATCTAAAAATAACACAACTTTTAATTTAAATCATAGAACAGGCAGCTAAGTTCTTGCTAATCGTTTGACAGGTTACAAAATGACATACGTTTGAATAACAGCAATTTTTGTAGTTTTTTCGTAAAAACATAATGGAACAAAGAGCAAATATTAAATTTTGTTTTAAACTCGGTAGAAAAATTTGCTGAGACTTACGAATTGTTACAAAAAGTTTATGATGATGATTGCATGAGTCGTACTCAAGTTTACACGATTTAAAAACGGTCGTGATGATTGAAATGAAGAACTTCAAATTGTTTATGGAGAATACTATTTACAAGTTTTACATCGTTTGTGGTCAAAAGTTCTACGTGTTAGGCCCAAATGTTCCAAAGAAAAGCAGCTGTTTTTATTGCATGATAATGCACCACCTCACAAGATAAAAAAAGTTAATGAATATTTGATGGAAAACCCGATTTGGCTCATCGATCTCCCTCCGTATTCGCCTGAACTATCTATTTGGAATTTTCTCTTCCCAAAAATGAAAGCTGCAATGAAAGGTGCTAGAGAACATCCCAAAAATAGAGTTTAAAAAGTCTATGCATAAATTGGTTGATCATTCCAAACGTTGTATTGAGTTAAATGGATCGTATTTTGAATAAATATTAGCTTTGAAATATAATGCCATGCTTGTTTTATTTTATAACTAAAAAGTTCTGTTATTTTTAGATCACTCCGTGTATATAAGTAGATATTCGTACATTCTTCTCTTGCATTAATAACACACCGAAATCGTTATTATCGGAAAAGCAACTGAAAATTAATTCAATGTATAGTGAATAATTAATAAGTACTTCAGATTATAAAAAAAAGAAGTTATGTTTATATGCATGTACAAGTATATACAGTACATACTACATACAATTTATCTCTGTAATTCTTTCCTGATTGCAATTAATTTCTACGTATGTAAGCAGATCAACTCTTAAAAATCATTGACTAAAGCAATATTGTTGCAAATAAATATGCTCTAAGCAGGAATACGAGTATGTGAAGCGCAGAGGTTGTAAGAAGTAATTATGCCGACTAAGAGCTTCATCAGACATCCTATTATGAAGCTTCCACTCGACAAATACACATAGGCTAACATACACTCATGAGCATTCATACACCCACAGCAAAACACGCATATGCACTAACAAAGGTAGGCGTATTCCGATGTATAAGCTTACATATCTATATACAAAACATATGTAGATAGTAGATACAGGGTGGCATAACTTGAAAAGTTTGTTTGTTCTATTCCGACAAACTTTGGTGTGAAAGTTTTTATGTAGAATTTTATAGCAATAAGTAAAATACTTAACAAATCGACCCATACAATGTGTGAAGAATATTAAAGATGTTTAACTATAAAATAGGTTAGGTAACGCCATCTGACCCCTTGATAGATGTCACACAAAGACCAATATGATCCTTAGTGAGGTCGATGATGGAGTTCGTTCAGGAGGCCTGTAGAATTTTTGAATGTTTGGCGAATGCCAATGCCCTTTTCTAACCAAGTCTCAAAGTATTTGAATCTTAGTTTTGTGATTGCTGGTCAGCTGGAGAAGATGTTTCTTACAACCGTCCATGTCGGTTACAATTAGCTATTTCGGAGGTAACTAGCCAATGTATTTAATCAATAGAAATGCCGCGGACGGCCCTGATAAAAAGTAAACAAACATTTTAAAACCTCTTCAAACCTTATACGAGTTTTTAATATGCAACTAACTTCTGAGTTGCCTCACCCTGTGTATATATATGTATACATAAAATACACGCTCACAGTAAAAAATGTTTGCATATGAAATACGATATATACACTGACAAAAAAAAAAGAAACGGAAGAGTGAGGAAAAGAGGTGCTAGGATATGAAAACCCAATTGAGATGCAAAAAACAGCGCCGCCATTGAAATCATTACACAAAATCGCACACACATTGGTCGGATTAAAAATGCAATGCGTTGCATATATGCCGGCATCGTCCTTACTCATTCACCAACAACTTCTTCTTCACCGCTTGCATCGTTCGTATAGCCGCTTCACTCTGTAACACACAGACTCACTTGCATAATGAAACAAATAATGATGCACTCGAAAAATGTTATGCACGGCCAGAGAGATGAGACAAATGCATGCCTGCATCCATCTGATACCCTACGAATGCAAATAAATGTAGTATAAACTTGTTACCAGTAGTTAGAGGGAGTGCACAATTAAAAATGTTTCCACCTTGCCTGCTATGTAGTTGTATGTACGAGTATATGGAAATGAAAAATTTACAAATGTACCCTACATCTAACTAAAAACTGCACTCCTTTTGGTCTCCGGCGACAATCCGGCTGACACTTGAATCGCCTTGATGACATCGCCGCCATTAATATTTCATTTAACGCAGCAGTTGTCCCAAGAGGAACATAATGATTATGACGATGATGACCCTCTCCAAAGTCTCAAAGTCGACTGACACAAGGATAACGCAACGCTGTGGCATTATGCCCATGAGGCATAGAAGAAATAGTATGTTGAGTAGCGGCAGAAGGAGTTCTTGCATGCACCACACAAAATAGCCTTAAAATGTTTAATTCATTTTATGCGATTTCATTCAGCGCAAGTTTTAATTATGAGAGTCTAAATGGAGTGGATGAGTACAGTGCGATGAGAGTACAGTGTGGCGCCGTGCCAACAACTCCAGCATAACTCATTCCATTTCATCGACTCCTTTAAGGCAAAGCAGAGCCGTCGAGAAAAACATTGGGCCGGTGCGAACCTGTGCTACCGGGAGTTTTTGGTGGAGAACGTCAAGCATCACTACGAAGTATTTCATAATAATAACAGCAGAAATCGGGGCTCCTCTAAAACTTCACGGGTATAAAAACACCCTATCATATCCCTCTTGTTGGTTCTGCCTGCACTTCGAGCTGTAAGCTGGCTGATTTGTGTTGGCTGCGTGGCTGGTTGACTGGCTAAATATGTACTCCATTCTGTACACTTCTCCACTGACAACTCCTTTCTCGACGACTACACAAGTACGGAGACATGACTTGTTTAATTTGTGCAAAAGTCTCTTTATTTCTCATCAGCTTCATCTACTTTACATTCAACGTTCCTCTTCTGCACAGCTCTGTTCTGGTCGGTTCTATTGCATTCGTTATCCTGTTGGTGGAGACGGTGTTGCCGCCAGGCTAATGCTCCTGTTGCTGCTACAAATAATGCAGAAAACTTCTCCAGCAAACTTCTCCGACACTGACTACAACGGAGCGCCGAGTGCTTAGTGAAGCTGTTTGGATTTTTGAATTTGTCTCAATGGGCGTCTTTTGAAAATGTTGCAGTGTGTCTGCGTAGGTGGGTATGTATGAGTATACATTTTAAGTGTAGATAATTCTGAATTTTAATTATGAGTAAATATTTAATCCATTAAGACAAAAATATATACTTGTACACAGTTGTATAATGTTTGTAGTGGGTAGTAAATGTTCTTAGAATTTTGAAAAATTATAATAATTATTCTTCACAGTTTGATTATTTCGAATTTTGTATAAAAAATATGAAGAGTGAGTGTACTGGTATTTTCAGTGCGAGATAATTTGTTGGAAGTAGTTTAGCCTAATGATACTATAGGGTCATTAGGCTTAGTTCGAAATTCTTAGTTCTTATCGTTTGTTGTCGTCTACAGAATTTGGCTTGTTTGGTCGGAAGGAAGCCACTCTGAAGCTGTCCTATCAGTGTATCTCTACATGGCTCTAGCGTTTTGCACAGTACGCTTACAGAACTTCATATCCAATAAAAAGTAGGCTTGTTCGACGGTAGTTAGCGCAGACAGCGGGTTATCCTTTATTGGATATCTCCTTCACTGAGATTTCAATTGTTGGGCATGCATTCATCGGACCATATTTTGCATAAAAGTTGGTCCACACGCCTTACAAACTCTTCGCCATCGGTCTTGAATAACTCAGTTGGCAAATCATTGGAGCCAGTCACTTTACTATTCTTTTAATTACTGAGTCGACCTCGTTATTGTTCGGTGGCTCTACAAGAAATTCACCATCAACTGATAGTGCTAGAAATACTTATCTATCGGCGGCGTTGTTCTGTTCATCGTCTCCAATTAGGGTAGAGAACTTATTTCTCCATAGCCCCAGTGATTCCTGTGCATCTGTAACCAGTCTTCCATTTTCGTTTTAACAAACAAAAATAAAAAAATTCTGGGCTTAGAAACTTCGGGTACAAGATATAAAAATGGTAATTTTTAGAGGAGTCGAGGAGTGTGACCCGTGCAGGCCAAATTTTTTCATAGTAGCTCTACCTCCAAATTTTGCTTACTACAAAATACTTTAATAACAAAGTAGGCTCATCAATTTTTGAGGCAAGTCATGGCATGAAAATTATTTTTTACCACTGTAGTAAAACTTTTTAAGTTAAAATTGTAACAGTGCGTTACTTAGAGAGTCCATACCGGTAGCTTAGTTTCTCTAAGTCTTTTTGTGCCAGTTAACTTTTTCCTTTGACAGATATGTAGACGGAGGGACGGAAGATCTTGTTGAGTTGATCGTAAGTATAAATATAGTCTACGATGCTTCCTTCGCTATGTTATATACATTTTGAGAGCTCAGCAATGCAATATATCCTGTACAGAGTGTACAGATTATTAAATAGTTGGGCATCATGAGATGAGATCACTTTTTATAATTTTTATACCCTATACCCATCGTGTAAAAGGGTATATTAGGTTTGTGCAAATGTATGTAATAGACAGAAGGAGACGTGGTAGACCCAATAAAGAAAAGGTCTTTTCAATAGGTATATCCGAACTTTGATAGTTTATTGCTCTGTCGTTTCAGGTGACAACGTTGTCATTCTTTATCGTTTGTGATCTGTCATATTTACTATTTTACCATTTTTTCATTTACTTTCGCTTATTGGTCTCTGGAACCCAATGCAGCGAACCAATCCAAATCTTTGCGAAAAAATAAAATTTATTGATGAGGTACGTTTATGGTTGAATAGCTTCGAGAACAATTAAAATTTAAGTATTTAGGGAGAAAAGATAGCAGTATCAAGAGTCTCCATTGCATTCGGAGAAACTTACTGTATTTTGGACAATCCGAATCATTGGACCATATATCTTTCGAAACGGTAATGGAAAGACGGTGACTTTAAATGACGAAGGGGACCATGTCATAACGGTGTTTTTTGGTAATTGGATGAAATTGACCTGGACGACATGTAGTTCCAACAAGACGGTATGACACATCGTACGTTACATTGGAGTTGGAGTTCCCTTTATTTCCGGAAGAGACAATGCACAATGGCCATCAAGATTAGATTTTTTTCTCTGGAGCTACGTTATGCCACCAGTTTATGGCAACAAAACAAGAACAATTGGTAAGATCCAGCCCGAATTATGCCACAGATTCATACACGATTGGATCCCTCGGATCGAGTCCTGTAAACGAAGGTGCGAAAGCCATTTCAATGATATCATTTTCAATACATAATGGTATAGAATGTTCTTTAAACTTTAACTGTTTATAGGTATACATATGTAAACTAATGTTTGCCCTGTGGTTGAAATTCATCCATTATAGCGACAATACAAAACAGTTCAGTGTCATTTGATAATGCTGCGAGCGTTAAGTATGACCCACATATTGTGGTCAACATAAGGCTAGCCCGTACATGGTACAATTATAAAAACGACATCGATGTTTCGACTCTGCTAACGATGCTGCTCAAGAATCTATATATAAATAGGCAAGTGCAAAACATTCACATTCTTTTTAACCCCCTTAAACCCGACATATTTTTTGTTCGTGAAGAGGAGTATGGACGAATGTTATTATTTTTTTCTTTTTTTAGTTTTACGTTTAAGGTAGGTAAAAACCAGGTAACGCCCCCGGGCAATAACAAAAATCCGAACTCTCTCTATCTCTCTAAGTTCTCTCCATTTGTTAAAAAATTACAATAAAAAAGTCAAAGTGAGCGACGCCATTGAAATAAGTAACATACGGCGAGCATCAGTTGAGAGAGTGACTTCATAGTATTGTTGGGATAATTTTAAAATAGTAGGAATGAATACTTCTTCGAGGTTGTTTTTAAATTTATGTATCATATAAAGGTATCTCGAAATCGAGCATACTCGACTGCAGCATTCTTTCTTGTTTTATAGTAGTTTTTGTTTTACTTCTTTTCTGTGTAAAGTAAGTTATTCCCAATAAACATATTTTTATAGATATTTAATCGACTGTACAGTTTAATAAGCCGAAGATGTAGCAGTCCACCTCCAGTTCAATAAACATAAATATTAAGCAATAAATGAACATTCAATATGAAGTTTGCCGATATCTGCAATATGAATAAAGATACGCATGCGTACGAGCAGATACATTATGTACAATATGGTAGATACTTGTAGTAAGTAATTTCGTTTCTTCTGTTTATGGTGGGTGTTAACTGCCGAAGCTAAGACAACAACATTGTACGCTTAACAACTCAATAACCATAAATGTCCCAATCCAAATTAAAATTATGAACATTATAACAATAAACTAGAGAACCGGAGAACCGCAAAAGAAAAAAACAAAAAAAAAAAAAAAATGTACAAATCCAATCCAATCCGGAAAATTATTGTGGGCTCGATCAGCGAAATATGCATTTTTCATTTTTAATGACGCGAAATTAAGGCGAATAAGACACTGAGACGACATGCGCCAATTATATTTAAATATTGACAAACGTCACTAGAAATAACTGAAATTATTGTCTATTAGTTATCAAATAAAAAACCTCTTGACGAGGTAAAAAACCAAGTGTCGAAAGCCTACTTCCAACTCACAAAATTTCTGATATTAATATTGCGACGTAAGATTTATATTTTTCATTTGTATTGTAGGGATTGTTTGAAATATCTGCTGAAGCGTTGAGCATGTTCCGCGTAGTGGTGAATTTTCAGAAAGGTGCTCTCAATTAAGTGGGGAAACGAATTAGATGTACTAGAAGGAAAACTATATTTTAGAACATAAAAAAATTAGCAGCATGACGAAAGCTCAATTAGTATATGAGTGTCGCTTCGACCATCCATAAGAAGTCATCATATCGAGTGTCCTTACTAGTAAAGAAGTTTTTCATAAATGTATATGAAGAGGCCGTCCATATAAAGACAGCACATCAACTTTCAAGCTGATATTAACTTAAATAAAGAAATTTTTCATACAAAAAGAACAAATGGGTGGTGGATTTGTAGTGGCATATCAATATGGCTAGCTATAAACATAACCAGAGTCTGGGCCAAAGCCGCATGACAAGCAAGTAGTCACTGCGAATCAGGCTCGATCAGCCTATAACGCTAACTAGGACTTAGTGTCAGAGCTAAAACGTCAGGGGCCATCCTATAGGATACGGGCAGTGCACTGCGACAGGAAATGATGTCTAGTGTACCATAGCCCGAAAATGTTTAATTTAATTTATTTAGGATCTTCTTCGCGTCTCTTTAATGAAACGGAGACAATTCTTAGACGATGTGTTTCTGATTTTATCAGATGTAATAAAAGGTCTGTTCATCTGCTAAATTCTAAGCCTGGCCAAGGCCGTTAAATCGCAATACAGCTGTAAACTAGTTTCGTCAGCCTCTAGACAGAGTCTGCACTCTGTTTCGGAGGAGAGACCTAGTTAGTTAGATGATATCTGAGTGTATGATGGCCGGTGAGGTAGCCCAAAAGCAAACTCAGGTCAGATCTATTGCGATGTACATTAAATTTTGGGTATATAGGACGGGTTAGTAGCTGACATGCCGAAATCAGGATATTATATTCAGTACCGGGAGGCAGTGCTTTTAAAACGTCTTACTATGAAATATTTTGGCCAGCTAAGTCCGCAAAAAGGTTCCCGGCGTATAAAGGAAATTGCCGAACCAGTCCTAGCTAGTTCATCAACACTTTCGTTTCCCGCGATGCCCTTATGGCCAGGTACCCAACAAATCGCGACTGTACGGCCGATTGACAGTTGTTGGAGGATGACGTAACATTGAAAAACGCCATTCAGTATGGATACTTGCAAACAAAAGAAGCTTAAATACCGGCTTTCAGCCAGTTAACTGAAAAAATAGCTCTTCAAAAATGCGCATCTAGCACTGTCACGCAGACGGACATGGGTAGATCGACTCGCCGAGCTGTATACCTGTATACCTGTATAATTTATGAGGTCTACGGTGCCTTTTTTAATGCGTTACAAACTTTCAGAGAAACCTTTAATACCGTTTCACACTATCAGTTTTACTAATAAAAAATTCAAAGTCAACCCTTTATTACAGCCTTACTAATAACACTGTTGTAGTTTTTTTTTCAATTCTTTTTTTATAAGAGTTCATGAGATAGGTCTACATTACTTAATTTTGGGTACAGACAGCCCCCTTTCTGGAATTTTGTTCTAACAACCCGAGTTTCCGGCTCTATATATCGGCAACTATCGCTACTACGATTTGGGATCTGAGCTTGCAAATTGAATTTACTTTAATTTTTTAATTCGGTATATTTTCCGAAATAAAAAAAGGTCAAAAAGTTAAAAATATCCGTTTTTGGCCAATAAACTGTCAAATTAAAATTTTACTTAGAGACATCCGCTAACCTAACAAAAAGGATATCAACACTGAATTCAGCGTACCCTAATTAAGTAAAATATACCTATCACACGAACTCTATCAAGTCGAAACCAGTGTAATTGAAAGAAGAAGTCGTCACATTAGTTAGTATCAGCTAAAACTTTAGAATCGACTCTAAATTAACTTTGTACCAATAGGCATTTTAGAGCTGCTACCTTTTGTATTTATATTGGATTGGATTTTGGATTTTTATATAAACTTTGATGCCCTAGTCGTGTGAATCATTTTGAATATACAAAACTGCATGTGAATTGCTATATTTATACCATTCACAAATAGTGTGAAATGATATCAGTTTGTCTGAAAGTTTATAAAGCATTAAAGGAGGCATCGTAGACCCCATAAAGTATATATATTCTTGATCAGCTCGACGGGTCGAGTCGATCTAGCTATGAATATGGTATCCAGTTGAAAATTGGCACCTAGATTTCTTTGTATTGCAGCCAAATAGAGTATCCATATTGACCCGCCACCCCCACTTTTCAACTTAATAATTGTTATGATAATGGACCGAAGCTTCACATATTCTTCAATGGGTGTGAGCCCCCCACTGTTTGGTTTAGGCCCCATACAAACCCACTGCTCATTCTTGTGTTTTTGTAAGAACAATTTTTTTAATTAAGTTAATATTTGCTTGAAATACGATGTGGTGGCCTTCTATGGACAATCTATTTATATGCATATACTAATGGGCGTGTCCCGCAAACTTTCTGGGGTAGCCACCATACGAACCCATTTTGTGCTTTTGCATGAG
Source organism: Leucophenga montana (assembly GCA_035044765.1). NCBI lineage: Eukaryota > Metazoa > Arthropoda > Insecta > Diptera > Drosophilidae > Leucophenga > Leucophenga montana. The sequence goes on from JAWNNQ010000075.1 coordinate 33,303, forward strand.
AAACTTCTTTAAAATAAGACAATATTAGCTTTAAATTAGATGTTGTAGTTTCCTATGAACGGGTGATTCATATACATATACTAATGGACGTGACCCGCCCACTTTAAGTGGTAGCCACACTACAAATACACCATTACTTTTATGCATTTGTATGAAAAACTTCTTCATTTTAGACAATATCAACTTAAAATTTGATATGGTGGCTTCTTATGGAAGGGCGCTTCACACACACATACTAATTGGCTTGCTTACTTTTTGGGTAACCCCTGCACAAAACCCACGTTTATGCTTTCAAATTTCATGTGAATGGTATTAGAGCTCTGTACCACCGATGGTACCGTTATTATCTTGGTTTTTTAATGAATTGTTGAAATTCAAAAAGAAGAAAAACAAATCAACAAAAAGAAAATATCAAATCCAAGTTGATTTTACCTGTAATGAAAAAGTTTTTAATGCAAAATCCCAAAAGTGGGTAGTGTAATTGTATGTGCGCTATCCCAAAAAGTGGGGATCACACCATTTAATACATATGTGTTAAGTATCCGTCCATAAAAAAGCCACAAGAATTATAAATAAATTATAGGTTGATATTGACTGCAATAAAAAAGTTTCTTATATAAAGCAAAAAGTGGGCGGGTGGTTTGTATATGGACTGCCCCAAGAAGTGGGAGAACACATCCATTGTTGTATAAATATGCGAAACGTCCGTCCCAAATAAACCACAGTACAAATATTTAAGTTGATATTGATTGCAATAAAAAGTAAAGTCAAAAGTGTGCGGGTGGTTTGCATGAGGGCTACAGTAAAAAGTAAGCTGGGCATGCTAATATGGATACTATGTTTAACTGCTTTAAAAAAAGACTCGGATTCGGGTTTCTGTTCGATATCTTTAAAATTAATACCCAAAAAATGCGCAAGAACATTAAGGCGGACGGACAGACAGACAGACAAACAGACAGACAGACAGACAGACAGACGGACATATTTAGATCGAGTCATCTCGTCGAGCTGATCTAGAATACATGTACTTTATGGTGTCTACGATGCCTTCTTTAATGCGTTACAAACTTTTTTCTTCAAGCTATGTATGAATGGTATAAAAAAAAGTTTGGTATGATATTTCGTATATTTCGGACTGGGGTGATCCAATTTCAAGACCTTTTAATTGGCTATAACAAGGCACTTATCTGTAAAAACTTCGTTATTACGCGTTTAATATAGTGCTCGCGCAGCAGCCACGCTGGATTGGGCTTTCGTCACTTACGTGGATTACCATCCACAACGATATTGCAACGTACAATATAGTGCTTATTAATGGAGAACTGAACGGGGTTTGTTCTTCTAGCAGTGATCTCGCTTTGTCGAATGTCAGACGGTAGGAGTTGGCAATAAAAATCGTTACTGTCCGCCTCAGGTTGGTCGGTGTGGTGCGCATGCGCGACGGTCTCGGCAGTGGCAGAATTTGCATTCTAGAATTGGTTAAACAACTTGCAGCATGAGTTGATTTCAGCCGTTTGACGTTTGGCACTTTAGTGTAGAACAACAACAACAGAAATACCTACTAGTACTACTACTCATAATAATAATAGCAATAATAATGAATTTTAATGTCGCGCATTAACAATTTCTGCATTTTAATTGTGCGCTGAGTTGAACCTCAGAACTGGCTGCTTGAATTGGGCAGGGTGGCTGCCTGGCTGGCTGCCTGGCTGGTGACTGATTTGGGCGGGGAACAAGCGCTGGATCAGATCGGATCGGATCGGCTTGTTTAGATTGGTTTTGTGTTGGTTGCTGCTGGCCCGAGTGGGCTGGCATAAATTGTTGCTGATATGATTTAGTGACATGGAACAATGCTTTGGAATTTATTGCAAACATTTAAGCGGTTTGTGTCAGCGTACCACAAAGCGAATTATTTTATAAATAAGAATAAACATTCGCGAAACGGCTGCAGGGCTATAAAATTTGTCAGCGCATGTAACTTTTGGACAAATTTTTGTATATTATTTTTAATAAGACATCAAATTAATCAGGTAATGAACTTCAGGTTTTCTTGCACAGATATGGTTTATCTTGAAATAGAAGATAGCACGTGGTCTTCAAGCATCGAGAAGTCTGTGCTGCGACAAAACATCGGTTGCCTGAAAAGTTCTACAAAAAATCTTCGTCAGAATGGCAAGTTGCGACAATCGAAATTCAATTTCGATCGAAATGTTTCATGGAGTAACAGAACTCGATCGAAATGTTTATCTTTAAATGAGATGTTCAAGATTTGTTTCAAGTTCAACCATACATTGCAATGCTAAATGCTAAAAAAATGCCACCCGTAAATTTCTTGCTAATTGACCATCTAAAAAAAACTATTAGCAGAGGAGCAGCTAAATTGTTGTCAGTTGAGAGTTGCTTCAAATTGAAGATCTGTAGCCATGCCTCGTCCACAGCTACAAAGTTACCCTTGTAAAAATTCATGAGAATAAATTTGTTTTTCTGCACAATTTCGAAGAATATATCATGCTGGCGTGCATTATTTTGCTTAGACCCGCAAATTTAAAGCAATTTGCGAATATGTTCTTGAATTTTGTGAATAAATTTGTAGCTGATTTGTCTTTTGTTAATCGCAATTCGATGAATCGTTTTGTTTACAAATTCCATTTAAAACAAGAAAGTACGACGCAGTCGAGAATGCTCGATAATGAAATGCCCTGTACCTTGTTTTAGGCTGCTTATATGCACCATAAATTTATATGGTGCTATATTCTTTGCTCCGATTTGGACATATGCGGGTTTTTTTATTCGAATTGACGTAAGATACACCATTTGGCATTTATAGTTTAATTAAAAAAGTACTCAAAAGTGGAGGTAAGTTTGTAAGTGGGTATCTAGTGATCCGATTTGAAGCTTATAGCGGTATATTTTATTATAATTTAGATATGATACACCAATTTTGGCGTTTCTAGTTTAATTGGAACAAAAACAAACAAAAAAAATCTAACTAAAACTAAAAAAAGGGGGTTTTAGTGGGCTTCACATGTTAATTTTATATTAGTTATCTGAAGAAGGAAAAGGAGAGTCTAAATTTCCAAACTTTAAGTCTCTATATCTGTTAGTCTCAAAGGTCTCGAAGTTCGAACAGTCGGACGGACTCTTATGGGTAGAGGGTATAAAAATTTACAATTTTCGAATTAAAAAGAAATTTGAGTTCATGGCACTTCGATGAAAAGAAGAACGTCAAATTTGTGAAATGACGAACAATTCAACAAGTCTGTTTTTCTTTAAAAATAGAGACCGTCAGAAATAAACAAGAAAAAAAACTTCGATGAAACCGAAGCTTTAATACTTTTCACAGTTGCCCTTTTTGCTCAGCAACTCTTAAATTTTTGAAGAGATATTTCGACTTAACAATTTTTAATACAATAAGATTTATTTCTTTATGAATTTGGTACGAATTTTGCATTGCTTCCTTCACGACGATGCAAACAGTGTGACTAAATTATAATACTACTAGCTGACCCGGCCCACGTCGCTGGTCTCACGTGTTTCTTGTGACTATGTGACGTCGTTCTTGTGTCCTTTCAGCAACAGCGCGCTTCCAGGGAGATTCTGCTGCTTCAACGGTTTCTGTCGCTCTTTGTGACGAATTGTATGTCGCTCGCTGAAGACGCCGAACTTGATACTGTTCTGGTGTCTTAGCAGCCCGTTGAGATGCCAGATATTCAGCATGCTGTTGACGTCGGGCTTGGGACTGTTCTGGTGTCTCATCAGCTCGTTGGGATGTCATATATTGAGCCTTCTATTGATCCAAGTATGGGGTCGTTCTGCTGTCTCAGCAGCCCGTTGAGATGCCAGATATTCAGCAAGATGGCAGTCATTGAAAATGCAACTTTTAATGGGAACTGCAGGCGTTTAAAATTAAATGGTAAGTTATTAGGTATGATTGGGATGCGTTGTATAAGCACATTGTCTCCCTTGGCTTCTCCAGTTAAGAATGTGGCTTTCACAATATTCCTTCCTAGTTCGGTGACTCGTAACCGTGTACCGTTGCATAATCTTGTCGCGTTCAAGTTACGCATTAACAAAACGGGTACACCTACCTTTAATTCCAACCTATGGGACCCCGCACCCCGCATAAATCCAAAGAGTTTAGGAACTCCACGGGATAGCTCGTAGTGTCATCGGATGATATGAGTGTGTCGATGGAGTTATACACTGATATTTCTCTAGTTAGTTCGTCCAAGATTTTTTTATTTATTTTCGTAAAAATATCATTTTTTGGTGCCAGTATGGTTCTTTCACGCACCAAATTTTCGTCTTGAATATAATGTGGCAGATTTGGAAAAACTTGAGGAATAAGCAATAAAATTTAATAATTTATTTTTTTGTTTCCCTTAACAAATAATCAAATGCATACATATTTAAATAATTTAATAAAAAATTAAATAAAAATGAAATAACTTGTAAGTATATCTAACCACAAAAAAAGTTTCCAATTAACCAATATCATAAATTATAGCCTAATTATTATTCTGATATATGAACTATATTATTGTAAAGTTTCAGATATTCAGATTCAGTAGTTTTTGAATTAAAGAGCAACAAACATCCACACATCACATAATATTATAATATTAGTAGGATTCATTATAATACTATTCAATATTAGCAAGCGCGCTAAACTAAACTCCGTTTTTTATGTTTTCATATTGAAACATATTTTAGGTGAATCACTTTACAAATTTTCAGCCAATATGAATTTTTCGTGTAACATTACTATTAAAGCTCAGTGTATATAGTGTTGAAAATTAAATCATCTAAATCTTAACTTTCTGCATGCCTTCGCAGCACTAGTGTACACTGCGTACGTCTTCACTTTTGTCTCCAATAACAACAAACAACAAAACTTCCAATGATTCGACAAATGAATTTCTTGTGAACAGTTCAGCTTTAGTCGTTCAAAGTGTTAGACATGTAGAATTCAAGCTAATTTAAAGTAATATTGTGCCTTCTGAAATTTTTTGTGACGTCATACCCGGTAAAAAAAAGAAAAAAATTATTCTATCTAATTTGCTTTGTACAAATTGAGTGCAGATTATTTATTATTGTACATTTATTTTTCATTTGCAGAAAATGTGCATTTCTGAGTTTGAAAGATTTTAAACACAGACATGGCAACTTCTACAAGATTTATGATTCGAAGATTTTGTGAATTTGGCACTGGAAAAGCCAAAACATGGGAAGTAGGCAAAGATTTTGGTGAAAATATGCCAAAGTCTTATAGCTGCAGTGAGACGTAATCAAAATTTTTGCTCACGTCTAAAAGAAAAGTTCTGCAAGTATTACGTAACTGCTGAGCGATTTGATTCTACAACAGCGGAGTTTGATGTATGAAATGCTTCGCACAATTCTGCCACAATTGGAGAGATTTGCGATCAAAGTCCATGTGACTTTTCTTCGGATTTTGATGCACTTGAAGAAAACGGTGAGTAGCAATTCTCGATGATTCACTTTTTTCAGCTTCGATTTTTCACAACATTTTCTATTTATCTTTCGACTATAGGAATTAGATTGCACCATGCGAACATCTTGTGATCACCGCATCTTCTTACGGCCTGAAAACATGACAAATGAACTAGTCAAAGACGCCTTCATCGACTATGAGGCTTTAAAATTTAAATCTTCATATTCGATGAAGGTGCCTTCGACAAGTGCATTTGTCATTATCTTACGTCATATACACTGGTTATGGCGACCAATAAAGTAAGATTTTACGCAGTTCCGTATTTACTTTTGCCTTAATGGAATTTGTTTTCAGGTTAGCATTTGTGCCAATAAAGCGGATGTCATATGATAGCGCTCTCAGTGGTCCTGCTATATGAATTCTCGGCCGAATAGTTTGGGTTCAACAGAAAAACGCGGTGTATACACGATCGTACATTGTATCAATGACATCAAAATCCTAACAAGAGTAACAGGAGCCTTGAACCAGTATCTCTACGACTGTGGGACACTTGTCACAAGCAATTCGTATATCAAAATTATCCTGTGTACCTTTGACTTGCTCAGCAGTTAATACATTCAGCACAGTTCTTTTATAAGGCAGCAGAATTTTTTTTGTACATTTCACTGCGGGTATAAGACTCTGGCATGTTTTCAACAAAATCTTTGCCTGCCATCCGTGTTTTTGCTCTGCCCAGTACCAATTTCATAAAACCAGTTGAATAGTAAATCTTGTAGAAGTTGCTGTTGCTGTGCTTAAAAGTAGCTCGCTTTTCTAAAAATGAATTGGAAAAATAAACATCAAGCACGCCACACAAATTTAGAAGACGCAATTTTGCTTTAAAATCAATTTTATTCTTTAAGTCCAGCACTTTCAACAACTAAAGCTGACTATACATAGTTATATATACAAATGTTTGTATCTTACAGAAATAATAAAAATAAATAAACGCATTCAACGCATTTTTGCTTCTTTTCGAAATGATTTTGTATTCCTTTGTCTTGACTCTAGAAGCGCGATGGAATGAAATTGAATACCAATGATTCGCGATATTTATAAACAACTGTGATGAAAGTAAACAAATCAAGAAATTTGTCACCAATAAAACTTTTTATCGCAAAACTTTTTGTTTCTATGCTGATATAGTTGAATCACTCAAATTGGTCCAAATAAAATTATCTTTAGGAAGATTCAATTTTGTATCTCTGAAATGAAAGTAGTAGTTCAACAAAAATGGAATATCTGATCGTCATGTTTGGTTTAATAAATCTTGATGCGCTAAATTAAATCGTTCTCCATTGTAGATAGATGATGAGATAAAAAGAACTTCTTGATGTTTGAAGAGTATAAAAATATTTGGACATTGTTGTGAGTGACTGTAACATTGCAGTTTCAAGAAGATGCTTTTAATTAGGTAGAGAAACGAATTCGTAGTCCTAGAAGCGAAACAGTTTTTTATAGCTTAGACAAATTAGCAATATGACTAACGCTCAATTACATATTGCAGTCAATCCCAACAATGCAAATGAGTTACAAATTGGCTTTTGTGACTTGATTTCTGCCTTGCCAAAGTGTTCTACAGGGTGTCTCAAAAGAAAGTTCACATTTGATTTGCCGAAGGCGTGAACGCAACTATTCTGAGGAGCGCGGGGGGTATGTCAACCGGTAGCCTAGCTTTTGGGAATTTAGTCGCTATGGAGCGCTTCTCGGGAGCGGCCCGTGCGTTGTGCGTACGTGAGTAGTATTCGACATGTTCGTCATTTAAATGATGCGCCAAGCCCTCGACTCATTGGAAAATGGTGCGAGAAGTTTGAAGAGACCGGTTCAATGTTGGAAAAATCAAAATCCGGGCGTCCAAGGTCTTCGAGAACGTTCGAAAACGTAGACAGTGTTATTCAGTCTGTTCGTGACAACCCGGACCTTTCATTGTTCCGCATTTTTAGCAACTTCACGTTCAACAGGTCTCTACCACGAGTTCATGAAATTTTTCCTGGCAAATTGATCTCCAAGAGAGGTGACATAAATTGGCCTCCACGAAGTCCCCTATTGACTTTTTCCTGTGGGGTTATGTCAAATCTAAAGTTTACGGCTACAAACCGACTTCCATGGCCCAATTAAAAGGAAATATCCGTCACGAAATGGCAGCCATCACAGAGAATACCTGCCGAGCCGTAATAGGAAATTTTAGTGCTCGATTAAATGAATGATTAAATGAATCCATCAAGCAAGTATATCGACCCGTTTTCCGATACTGATACAAGAATATATGTAATTTGTAGCGTACTGCATCCTGCTTGTACAATATAGCGTATAATATAGTCGAGCAACTCGAATAAGCATTGTTAGGTGTAATTTTGCACCATTTTCAATCGTTTTAGGCAGCACTTCTCGAATCGTGTGCTTGATATTAGCATCCACGGCTGAAATCGATGCTGGCTTGTCCGCATAGACCCACAAGTATTCCCACAGAAAGTAGTCCAGCTGTATCAGATCTTGGGGCCAGGCAATAGGTCTGTTGCTGTAGATTACGTTGTCGTTGAACTGTTCCCTTAATAAGTTGATGGTTACCCAAAAAGTAAGGCATGCGGCGTCATTATGTTCAAACTAAAGACCTTCCAAACCATGTTCACATTCATTTGGAAATAAAAAGTCATTCAATATTGCTTGATATCGGGCGCCATTCACGGTGACTTTTGTAGTTTCTTCGTTTTTGAAGAAGTATGGTCCGATGTTGTCAGCAGTGTTCTGTCCGTAGCTGTTGGATCACCATTGCATTTTTCCCGCACCAAATGCGACAATTTTCTTTAGTAATGAAGCCGTTGAGGCAAAAGTAAGTTTCATCGCTGGACAACATCCTGGGGTTAAAAAGTAGATCAACTTCCAACCGATCAAGCGCCAAATCACTGAACTTGCATGATGATTTGCGAAACAACTATGTATGTTAATATGCAATCGGCTTTTAATAACCGATAATTTTTTTGTGTGTATAAAAGAATCAGGTTGAAAACGCTCCAAATCACCGACGGATAAAATTTTTGTTCATACTTTACTTTTTACATCTGATCCTCTTTTTACAGTCTTCTGTAAACTAATTGAAATAATTCCCGAAGCACTTTGCGAAGAAGCTAAGCTACTTTTATATTCATTTTGACGCTATTTTTTCACAAAATTCTGCTGCCAAGTCTATTTGTCACGTTTGTTATGTCTGAAAAAAAAAACGTATTGCAATTTTTTTGTACCATTCACACATAGGGTGAAACGATATTATTAATTTGTCTGAAAGTCTTTAACGCATTAAAGGAGGCATCGTAGACCCCATAAAGTATATATATTATTGATCAGCTCGATGAGACGAGTCAATCTAGCTCTGTCCGTCTGTCTATCTGTATGTTGGTGGGTATTTTTTGGGGACTAATTTTTATGCTATCCAGTTGAAATTTTGGACATTCACTTCTTCTAATTGAAGTTTAATAGAGTATCAAGATTTACCCGCTACGCTCACTGTTTTGGGTAGCACCCATACAAATCTATGGTCGACTTTTGAATTTTTGTAAGAAAAACTTCTTTATTATAGTCAATATTAGGTTGAAATGCGATATGGTGTCTTTTAAGACACAGCCGCTTAACATACATAGACTATTGGGCGAGGTCCGCCCCTTTTTTGAGGTAGCCCCCCACACAAACCCACCGTTCAATTTTGTGTTTTTTATGAAAAAAATTCTTCATTTAAATCAATATAAGCTTGAAATTTGATTTGGTGGATTTTAGTGGACAACCGCTTCATATACATATACAAATGGGGTCTCCCGCCCACATTGTGAGGTAGGCCCATATAAATCCACAGCTCACTTTTATGCATTTGTATGGAAAACGTCGATGTTAACTTAAAATTCGATATGGCGCCATCTTAGACATCTACTTCATCGCTTCATACACATCTACTAATAAGCGTGTTCCACCTACTTTTTGGGGTAGCCCCTATTTAAACCCCCACTTTTAGCAAATATCGATTTAAATAAAGAATTTTTTTATAAAAACACAAAAGTGGAAGGTGGGTTTGAATGGGGGATACCCCAAATAGTGGGCGGGTTCCACCCATTAATTTATAGTACTAAAAGTTACTATATTATTTATTAAATTGATATTGACTACAATAAAATAGTTTTTCAGACAAAAAGTCAAAAGTGGGCGTTGGCCCTGTATGGGGGCTACCCCAAAAAGTGGGTGTGGCGGGTCAATCATGACACTGCAATAAAAAAGAAGCGTATGTGGAAAAATTCAACTGGATAGCATGAAAATTGGTCCCCGAAAAATGCGCAACAACATACAGACAGGCAGACCGACATGGCTAGATCGACACGTCTCGTCGAGCTGATCAAGAATATATATAATTTATGGGATCTACGATGCCTACTTTAATGCGCTAGAAACTTTCAGACAAACTGATAATACCATTTGAATGGTATAAAAATAGTATATACCTTTGTACTAGCTTCTTTGATTGAATGGTAGTTAGAACATGAAGGTTTCGGGGCAGAAGTCAGGATTCGAGTTCAGTTTCCAGTTGTCATCATCTTACATAAAAATAAATGGAAATACATGTACATAAAAATATAAGTTCATAGCAAAATAATATTGAATGAATCTTCAATTATCCAAATATATCAAGCTCTCTCCATCAACCACTTATTCCGCTTATGTATAGTTTATATGTGTAATTTATGAAAAACAAATTTTAATTGCTAGCAAACTATGAGCATAAAATAGGGGCGTTCTTCAAATTTGTTTATGATAAAAATTCGAAACTATCACTGGGGCGTTTAACATCAACTTAATGGGCGTCATCAACTATGTTACCTCAATTTTTTTTCTTTCTTATTTCCATTGAATTCTCCTTTGTTTGAGTTTTTTTAAGCATTTCCATTAAGGAAATCGGTTCAATCATTGTCAACGATAAACAAATTTTTTATTGGCCTTTACTCCATACGAGTACTTGGATGCTGTCACTGTTCATTGAAAGCCTTTTCGGCTGGCTCCATCTGCTTGCCATTTGGCCATTTGTTTGGAGTTTCATTTGCCACTATTTCAGTCACATAAAATTTGTGTGCGCGCCGGCGCTACAAGAAAGAGGTGGATCTTCATTAGTGCTTAAATCGTTTTCCAATTTGTAGAGCGGCGGCGTAGACGCGCATCGACGTCGATGGTGTCCGAGCCTGTTGGTGGCCAGCCACTAACACAGTCGTTTTGACAGGTTTATAGGCATAATGATATTATTTGTGTTGGGCGTTGAAAAATTATGTATGAATCTGACTCTGTAAATGAAGCAACAGTCGTATGCTCCATACATTTGCAAAATTGTTTTTTTATGAAGTCGTAACTTTGGAGCCTTTAAGATTAGTTAAGTACATATTGGATTAAATTTTTGTATTTGAAACGTTGGGAAGATATAAAAATTTGATTACTTTGTATGTAACTTTATGACTAAAACTGGATTCTCATAGGGTGCAAAACCTTCGCGTGCGGGAAATGTAGTAGCTTAGCTTAGACGAAATATTTCTAAAGTCTTTTGAAGTCTTTTGAATCGAGTAAGTTTTCCATCTAAGTTCTCTTTTTATACCATTCACACATAGTGTGAAATGGTATTATCAGTTTGTCTGAAAGTTTGAAACACATTAAAGGAGCCATCGTAGACCCCATAAAGTATATATATTCTTGACCAGCTCGACGAGACGAATCGATTAGCCATGTCCGTCTGTCTGTCACTTTTGACTTTTTGTATGAAAAACATATTTATTGTAGTCAATATCAATTTAATAATTGATAAGGTATCTTTTAGTAGACGGATGCTTGACCTATAAATTAATGGGTGGGACCCGCCCACTATTTATGGTAGCTCCCATACAAACATACGGCCCACTTCTGACTTTTTGTATGAAAACTTCTTTATTAAACTCAATATTAGGTTGAAATGCGATGTGGTGCCTTTTTATGATCAGCCGCTTACATACATAGACTAACGAGCGTGCCCCGCCCTTTATTTGGTGAAGCTCCCATACAAAGCTATGGTCCACTTTTGACTATTTGTAAGAAAAACTTTTTTATGAAAGTCAATATTAGGTTGAAATGCGATATAATGCATTTTAAGAGACAACCGCTTAACATACATTGACAATTGGCCCGTCCACTTTTTAAGGTAGCCCCCATTCAATTTTGTGTTTTTTATGAAAAAATCCTTCATTTAGATCAATATTAGCTTGAAATTTGATTTTGTGGATTTTAATGGACAACCTCTTCATATACATATACAAAAGGGCGTGTCCCGCCCACTTTTTGAGGTAGTCCCATATAAACCAACAGTTCACTTTCTGCAATTGTATGGAAAATGCCAATATTAACTTGAAATTCGATATGGCGGCATCTTACACATCTACTACATCGCTTCATACACATCTACCACCCACTTTTTGGGGTAGCCCCTATTTAAACCCAAACTTTTATGTATTACAATACTATTTAAAGTTTCATGTGAATGGTATTAGAGCTTCGGTTTAACCGAAGTTAACGTTTTTTCTTGTTTCTAGGTACTTTTTTCTAAGAAATTTGCATGGAAAATACAAAAGCGAAAGTCAACTTTGTTGTAGCTAGAACATTTCTCGTCTGGGCCGAAGTTAGTTTAAATCAGGGCATTAGAGAAACCAGAATTTTTCGGTTGCTCCGCTCCGTTCCTTGCTTCGCTCCGAGGAGTAGGCATGTTGCAAGTCATTTGAATGTCTTCCGGATACGTTTTAATAGTATCAAAAACACTAATTACTTTAATTCTACCAATGTGTTTTAAATCTGAACAATATTTAAAAAACTTTACTTCAAAACTTTCTGCGTTTTTATCACATATTTTAGAAAGCTTCTCTCGTTTATCTTGCATGTCGAATAGCGTCTTAATCGGTTGAATTTTCTTAAAAATTCAAAGGGATACAGTACCTTGGGTCCATATACACCCCAACCAAAAACTATAAGCTTTCAAAGCCTTTTCCTTAGCTTTACTTCTCTTTTAGACATTGCTCTACCGATGTCAACTTCAATTTGGTCGTCACATGAGTGCATGATTGTCGAAGCCTATAATGCAAAAAACACACATACAGGAACTATTATATAAAATACCAATCTTTTATCTACTAAAAAATTAAGATTTTTTCTTTTGGAAGACGAGCGGTTAAAAATTTGGAAGCGCTCCGCTCCGCTTCGTTCTTCAGAAAATCTTGAATGTTCCGCGCTCCGCTCCAGAGCCCAGGCTTGATCGTACATACATTTTTGCAGGAGTTTATTTAACTCCGGCGGCGTTCTTACCTTATGTGTAACATGGATTACATACCGCATTATTTTTATACTATTCATACATAGTATGAAATAGTATTATCAGTTTGTCTGAAAGTTTGAAACACATTAAAGTAGTCCGATCCCATAAAGTGTATATATTCTTGATCAGCTCGACTAGGCGACTCGATCTAGTTCATCGATCTATGGATGTTGTTCTGCACTTTTTGGAGACCGATTTTTAAGATATCCCGATGTAAATTGACATGCAGATTTATTTATTTTGCAGTCGATAGAATATATATATTGACATGTCACGCCCACTGTTTGGTGCAGCCCCCATACAAACCCCAAGCTCACTTTTGAATTTTTGTATGAAAAACTTTTATATTGCAATCAATGTCAACTTAAACATTTATATGATTGTTTCTTATGGACGGATGCATCAATGGGTGTGACACCTTTACTTTTTGGGGTATCCCCCACACATACATAATGCATACATACATACATACCCACTTATGTATTTTTGTATGAAAAATATTTTTACTACAGTCTATATTAGCTTGCAATTTTCCTTTCTATGGCGAAGGCTTCATATAAATGTCAAGGGGGTGTTCCGCCCTGAAAAAAATGTTTATTCATTAAATGTGATATGGTTGCTTCTTATGAACGGACGCTTCATATAAAATATAAATGGGTGTGATCCGCCCTTTTAATGGGTAACTATCCTCTCCCCTCCCCATTTATGGTATTTTGTGATGAAAACATTTTTCAATAGTGGCAAATCAATTAAACATTTAATTATCAAGAGGTATACCCCGCCCAATTTGAGGGGAAGTACGCAATCAATTTTTCACTCTGGTATTAATGCTTTGGTTCCACCGAAGTTAATGTTTTTCTTGTTTATTATAACTATAATACGAAATCAAATGAATTTAAATAAATAAATCGTAGTTTTACACATAAAATTTTTTACTTCTGATCGGAATTTCGATTCAGTTTACATTTTATTTTGGTTTCTGTGTCCCAATTTGGACAGAATTTAGACGTTTTAATTGAAATTTAATTTCGGTTGTCGAAACTTTTCAATGGAAATCCATCACACCACTGAATAAATAGTCTTCTCTGATGAAGCCCGACTTTAAATACATTTGTCAATGACAAAAATAACGGTTACTGCAGTTACATTCGGAAAGAATCACAGTATTTTGCAGAAAGTGGTACCGATGGAAAATTGTCTCTAAAGCTATTAAGGACGGTCTGTAATGGACAATTTTAAATGCTATTGACATGTTTAAAAAGTTTGCTATTCCAGAAATTAATGGTGTCGATATTTATTATGAACAAAAAGTTAAAACTGCCACACAGCGCATTCGTTGGTGGACTTATTGCTCGGAAGATTCTGTGCATTACATGTAACATTGTAACATACGCCTTGAGAGTAATATCTTTGGAATTACATTCAACCTGAGTTATATGACTTACAGAATTGGCAAAGTTTTCGGGTGTGGTGGTGGTTTTCAATTGAAATAAGACTATTTATAAGTTTAAGTATAGGTTACGCCGGTTGACCACTTGATTGATGTCACACATTGACCAATATGCTCCTTAGTGAGAAGTTTAGGTATAACTGACATAAAATATGCAATCGATTTAAATCAAATGTATTAACGAGGGTTGTTCCAGAAGTACCCGTCCAAACAAGGTCAAAACAAAACTAGAGAAAACGTTAAATTCGATAGAACCAAAGCTCTAATACCATACACAAGCTTTTAATGCTAAAGTGATAATTTGACGCCTATGTGTATAACGATAAGACTTTTTATGCCAAATATGTAAAATTTCTGCCAGTTTGTATGGGAGCTACTCCTAAATGTGAGCGGAACCTGCTCATTCATATTTATGTGAAGATTTTGTCCAAAATAAGCCACCATGTCGAAATTCAAGTTGATATTGACTGTAATAAAATGTTTTTCAAGCAAAATATAAAAAATGCGCATTAATATATATTTTCAGGTTTACATTGACTGTTTCAAAAAAGTTTTCCTTACAAAAACCCGTGTGTGGTGTGTGTGAATGGGAGCTACCCTTAAAAGTGGGTTTACATGGCACTTGAGTGTATGTTTTTGATTTCAGATCGATATCCTAACTAGTCTGCGCGACTAGTTTTCATTCACAAAATTAGGTGACAGATAGACGAGACAATTTGACTCGTCAAGCTGAACACGAATATGCTCGTATATACTTTATATTTTCCTTTCCTTCGTTAGAAATTTGTCACTCCACGAAACCTGATGAAGGAAACTGAACTTCGATTTTCGAAAATTTTCGTTCAAATTCCATCACACACCCCTGATAGAGTTTAGACAGAACATGGTTTGTTTAATTCAACAAAAACGAACTTATTTAGATAAAGTACAACATCATTATTCCGCTTTAGCAATGATATTGAGTGAAAATAAATTTCTTTAACTAATTTTGGGAGATTCTTTAAAATTGTTTACAATTATTATTGAACCATTTTTGATTTGTACAATTTAACAATAAAATTTTGAATACAATACATATCTAAAGTAGCACACAGCGAAACGATCGAAAAAAGAATCTTGTAGAGCAGGTCGACTCCATGCTGTTCCAGTTTGTGATTCCCTAATTCAATCAGTTCGGTGCCAATTAAAAGCGTGTAAATAATTTCCACAATTATGATTTGAAAGTTTCACAATTGGGTAAGGCGGCTGCTGTTCAAGGACTACAGAAAGGTTGTGGCGACAATAACGGCTTGAATAAATTATGTGTAACCTGTTTGCACACACTCAAATCTGAACTCAATATGAAAATATGAAATTCATTTGCATGAAAATAGAGCGGCGCGTAACAAATTGAAAGGATGAATAAATCTGACAAGAAGTTTTCTTCTTTTGCATACGGGTTAAAAGGTAAGAAACCGAACGGCAACGAAAGATTAAAACAAATATTCAAATCGTGGGAATGTGCTCTTTAATTCCAGCAGAAAAAGAAAAATAAAGAAGAAATGAAGAGCAAACTTAATGAAAAATGTCATTTTACTCCTAAGCAGGACATACAGGCAGCTAGGCAGCATCCTTGGTGCATACCTGAATACATATGTACAATCACTTTTGTCATCATCATCATCATCATCATCATCATAAAAAAAAAAAAATGATATGAAAACAAATTGTATGAATAAGTGACAGCCAAAATATTAAAAAAGGGTGATTGTTCTCACAGTTGCCAAAGTGGCGATCGTGCTCTTCTGTTTCCTTTGTCCTGTTTGTCACAGCTTCCTTTCTACGTTGGTCCTGCGGCTCGCTTGTTCCTTCTCATTTGCATACGCAGAAATGTAAGCGCGACAGTCTTTTCAAGCTGCTATCCCAATTCAATGTGTGAGTCAACCCTTTTATCCCAAAATCGTTTTGCATTTTAAATAGTTAAGAACAGAAATTTTTATAAAATTTTATAATAAAAAGAGTGATTCAATCTGATTCACGTGTTCTATTTTAAATGGAAATCTTACCTGAATTTGTTGTAGAAAAAAAATCTAAAAAAAAAAAATGTTGAATTTGTTTTAATTTGGTATTTTCGTCTGGTTTTCCAATTACTCAATACGGACGACTCAATTTTGATGTATGGCGGTAAATTTCGATTCATTTAATGGCATTTCCCTTTCAAAAATAAAAGAATATTTTTATAAAAAAAAACACCACAGTTTAAAAAAAATATTAAAAAACCGGTTTGAAACAGATTTTCAGTTATTATCCGAAATGGTTTTTTTTGTCCTTTTTTTTTAATTTTTTCTGTAGCAAATGTACAAATGGATTTTTTAATTAGTTCTATAGAGTGATGAACTTCTGTATGGAATAGCATATTTAAGTATCGTTTGATTGTATGAACATATGTTTACTTTTACTTGTGCTAAGAAGATAAGTGTAGATCATGGGATTTGAAAATAATTTATACTCCAAAGTGCAGCAAGATCAAACATCGGGTTGGACATCAGACTTAGAAACATAATCTTCATTACACCTTTCTGACTTCACATTAATCTTACAAGAATGTGTTTCTTATAAAACACAAAAGTTAATTTTTCCGAAGAATAACGCTTTTGGGAATATTTCCGGTATTGCTTTAGGCTTAAGTTAGCTAACACTTCATTTTGATGGTGTTTAAGGCCTTGAGTCTATTTTTATTATCATTCATGCATAGTGTGAAATGGTTTGTCTAAAAGTTTGTAATGCATTAGTGGAGCCATCGTAGACCCCATAAAAAATGTGTGTTCAAAAAACTTGACTTTTTATTTTTGTTTAAAAGTATTTATTATTCATCAATATCTATTTTGGTAACTAGTAATAACTGGTAATACGCTAGTGCTAGCGCTTTTTTCAATTCTAGAAGCACTTCTGATATGCGCTGTTTGTTATGACTCTTTCAGCGATGCAGTTTATATCTCCTCAATCGTGGCAAAACGCAGGTTTTTTGTGGTTCTTATCAGTTTTGGGAACAGGAAAAAGTCGCATGGAGCCAAGTCCGTTGAATATAGTGACTATGACATGATTACGGTATAGTTTTTGGGTAAAAAATCACGAACAAGCAAGGCAAACATTTAGCAATTTCGGAACTTGGCTGCCACCGTTTCATGCCCAAAACATCCGAAAAAATGACATGGCATGAGCCAACCTATATACCGACATCCTCAGCAACTTCTCTAATAGTGATTCGACGATTCTCTTTCACTGATTCCAGGGCGAGCATCGTCATTAACTTCTTCTCGGACTTCTGTGAAGAGCTTGTACCACTTATAAATATTATTTTTCGATTAAATGAATGCCGTTCAAGCACTGTTCAAGCGACCAAGCACTGAACTTTTTGTAATTGAAGTTTTTGCTTAATGATTTGTCAAAAAAAAAAAAAAAACACTTTTTATTGACAAAATCGTTCTTGAACTACTTTATACTTAAGCTTAATTCTTTAGTAATTCGGTTTAGGGTTGATTTTAGAGGAGAAGGTTCAATCATCTTGAACATTGGACATTATTAAGTATGTTTTTGGGAGCCTATCAAAAACTGCATTTCTTATATGGCACAAAATTTTCCAGGATAGCCAAACGAGTATGGAGGACGAATTATCGATCAAAATCGACGATATGGCCAGCAGTTAGTTGTTCGAATGATCGCAGACGAAATAATAATTAATAAAATGACTGTGCACTTCATCATCAATGATTTGAGTATGAGTAAATTCTGCGCCAAGCACGTTCCGAACTGACCAAGAACGGTTTCACAACGTTTCCTATGCTTCCGTACAGTCCTGACATGGTTCCGGCGGACTTTTTCCGGTTCCCCAAAGAGAAAAGATGCTGTAACGAGGCTTTGAAGTACATTCCTGAATCCGACTATATGTGAGCTTTCGAAGCGTGGAATAGTCGCTGGCAGACTATTTACATACACCCCCGTTTGTATAATAGTCATTAGCCGACAGCGATTGATTTCCTCGTTTGAAATGTACTAAACTAATACATTTTCAATTCGTATACACATATCGCAATATTTTGATATAATTTGATACGCGTACATCGTCGATATCGATAAATGTCGATATATTTTGTTCAGCGTGTTTTGGATCGCATAGTCGATATCAAACTCTTGTTCAAAAACATTATTTTTCGTACTTTTCTTATATATTTTGTCAAATTAATGGTGGACAATTTGTGGAGATATGACATATCAAGTAATGAATTTATGGTTTGATTGGCATGTAAAGTTTAGGGTAAAATCTGGTTTGTTTGATAGGTGTAAATAAAAGCAATGTTAAAATATTTTTGTTTTCGATAAATGCGAAGTAATAGGATTGTAAAGGATATGTGAAAAATAGGAACTAACTTTGATATTGCGAGTTTGGAGCTGTTTAGCTCGAAATACTACGACAGCTGCTAAAAATATGTTGGGATTTTACAGCACTGATGCTGCCACCACAAATCAGCTTGTAAAGTCTGTTATTTTTTAGCATACATATCATACTGAATAATGAATACTTGGACTTATAAGCGCTATTTCTTTTTCCTTAGCTAAACAAAAAAAAAAAAAAACAAGAAAAACGTTAACTTCGGTGGTATATACATATATGTGAAGTATCGGTTCTTTAGAAGCCTCCATATAAAATTTCAACTGAAATATACTTTTTCATGCAAAAACCTAAAAGATGCCATGGGTTTGTATGGGAGCTACCCCTAAAAGTAGGTGTGGCACATCGACATGAATACTCTGTCTGCTTACGACAAAAATTCAGCCAAATGTCTAAAAAATTTATAAAAGAAACAATTCACAGCAACATACAGACAGACGTAAGACAGAGAGATGTCTAGATCGACTCGTCGAGCTGATCAAGAATATATATACTTTGTACGGTCTACGATGCCTCCTTTAATGAGCTGTATGTGAATGGTATAAAAATGTATGTTTATAGAAATGCTTAGCAAAATATACGTAACAGACACAATAGACAGATCGATGTAATCATGTTCATCAATTTTCATGAAAAATGTTTGAATGAATCGTACGTTCAGCTTACTATTTGTATTGATTCAACCGAAAACATTTATTCGATTGATAATTTTATGCCATTTCAGATTTGAAGAACAAATCTTGTGGCCACATTTCAGCTGGTATGCCAGCAGTGGCTGCTCGGACATGGGTTTCGAGTACAACCAATGTCTTGGGACCGTTGCTGCAAGCAAGCGATTTAACAATTTAACATAGACCCAAAGAAAATCATCTAAAGGTGTTAAAGCACAGCTGGGAGTGACACTTCAGCAAATAAGCAAGTCACCTAACTTTTGGTGAGCTAAATTCATTGTAACGCGTGCTATATTGGAAATTTAGGCGTTCTGTTGAAAATAAAAGTAGTCCCCATCGATTGGCGATAACTGCGGATCGCATGAAACAAATAAATTTTTGTGGGCTTCAACTCCAACTGCAGCGACAACATTTTTTTCTTTATAGACATGTACAGTAAGTAAATTCCGATTCAATGAAAAGTTCTTTTTAGTTTGGATAATCGTCGAATTAGAATTTAAATCTAGACAATTTCCAAATGTTGTGACAACGTAAATTCATTCAAGTTGAAATGGCAGAACCAACTCAACACAAATGGCACTACATGTCAAATTAAACAAATATGGTCGAGAGGAGCCTTCAGAGTTCGGACATCCCTTTCAATAGACCCTTTACAACCAATGGCCGGTTTGGGCCATGAAAGGTTATAGCATTAAAACAAATTTGTGGCTCAAACATATTAAAGAAACTTTGGCAAGGCGCGGGGCCTCTCATAATCGAGCAAGTCCATAGACATCCATAAAGCAGTAAGATATTTCATTGCAAATTTTTCTTAAGTTTAAATTGGTTCGAGACGTTGCGAAAGTAATTCAATCATATCATAATAGAGAATATTTTGATAAAACGATGAATCCATTTTTGATAAAAATGTGTTTTGGTTGCAGAATTCCAAAATATAAATAACATCTCTCGCACACAAGAACACACTAGTCGGGCTTTATGTAGAATCAATTACTTTTGTGTGTTCCAACGTAGTTGTTAACAATATGTTGTATTTAATACATTTTTTTCACATATATGTAAGTAGCTACCATTGGGCTTACTTCAAAACTTTCATTCATTGAATATGCTTTATATGAAAATATAATTTTAATTAATGCTCATCGCGCTTTCATTACAGCTTAATTAAATTGATACTTGTGAAAAGTTTTTTGCGCATAATGAAAAAAAAAAAAAACATGAGATTACGTAAATACAACCGCATGTATATTATTTTTTAAATCACTGCGGAAAATAAGAAGGCAAAAAGAAAATCATTTTCTACGAACAAACCGAAATTCGTATACACTTCCTAAGCGCTTTGAAATATATTCATGAATGTTTTGCAGTTGGCTGAGTACACTATTTTATATACCATTCACACATAGTGTGAAATGGTATTATCAGTTTGTCTGAAAGTTTGAAACACATTAAAGGAGCCATCGTAGACCCCATAAATATTCATGATCAGCTCGAGAAGACGAATCGATTAGCCATGTCCGTCTGTCCGTCCGTCCGTCCGTCTGTATGTTGTTGCGCATTTTTTGGGGTCTAATTTTTATGCTATCCAGTTGAAATTTTGCACGTACACTTCTTTTTTTTGCAGTTTAATAGAATGTCAAGATTGACCCACCACGCCCACTTTTTGGGGTAGCCCCCATACAAACTCACCGCCCACTGTTGACTTTTTGTATGAAAAACATTTTTATTGTATTAGTAACTTAAATAGTAACTCAATTGAGTGATATAGTAACTTAAAGTAGACAGATGCTTGATACATAATTTAATGGCCCACTATTTGGGTTAGCTCCCATACAAACCTATGGTCCACTTTTGCCTTTTTGTAAGAAAAACTTCTTTATTAAAGTCAATATCACATCTACTTGACTTATTTATATTTATCAATGAAAAATTCTCAAATAGTTCGAAATGATACGAGGGTGGCCTATTATATTATACGCCTTATAATGAAAGAAGGTAACTTTTCCTTATTGCTTTTCAAAACATTCTCCATGCAGAGCAATACACTCTTTCATACGTTCGAGCTTTTTCCACTAAGAAGTGGGTACCTCCAAAAAGGAACACCTTCCTCACGTGCTGAAGAACGTTGAACTAGCAATTTATATATGATGTGCGGAAACAAAAAGAAGTCATTGGGTGCCAAGTCAGAGCTAAAAGGTGCACAACCTTTTAATTCGACGTCGGAAGTTAGTTTTCACCAAATCTCCGAAAACTTCTGGCAAACAAATGATATTGTACCATTCAGAGTTGAAAGTTCCATGTTGCAACTTATCCAGTTTGTTTTTTTTTTTTTTTTTTTTTTGTAAATAACGATCGCTTTGAAGGGCTTCGTTCGCAAACAAGTTTTGTTGTACTAGGCTCGACTTGGCACATCCATAAAATCCATGCATACCATCAACGTTGTTTTACACCATTCGATACGCTCCTTATTTGCGCAAATAAGGTTCGTATCAAATCTTCTTGACTGTCAAATGTTCATGTAATATCGTTTGTTTGCTGGTCCCACTAGTGCCCAAGCCTGTCTCAATCTCACAATATGTTACATGACGATCTTGCAATATCAATTCATGCACAGCATCGATTGTTTCTGGTACAACAACCATTTTTGGACGACCTTCACTAAATTCGTTCTTGAGCGAAGGATGTCCGCGTTTAAAGTTTCTATATACCAGCTTTTCACAGTGGCATACGATGGGACTGCGTCGACAAAACTAGAGCTAAGCTTATCTATGCACTATTGTCTTTATAATCTTGATATATTTTTGATCAGCAGGACGAGATGAGTCAATCTCCACCTGTTTCTCCGTCTGTCCACCTTTCTGTCCGTCTGTCTTGCTGTGTGTCTGGATGTTGTTGCGCTTTTTTTTTTGGGGAGCATTTTTTGTAATATCCAGCTAAAATTTGGCATTAGAATTTCTTGCAGTAAAATAGAATGTCCATAATAGTTGCAGTTAATAGTATCTTCTTGAAATTTTACGTGGTGATCACATATGTACTCGTATCAATGGCTGTGATTCCTCCACTTTTTGCTATACACCCATACAGACCACTTTTGCCATATTCTGTAGCAGACTTTTTAATGTAGTCAATATCGACTTTAAATTTGACGTGGTGGCTGCTTATGGTCAGAAGATTCATATAAATATCAAAGTGCGTATCCCGCTGCTTATCCATCAGCTGTAACTCAGTAATGTTTCATTCGAACGAAACGGGTAATGGGGTACCGTCAGATGACTAATTTAATCATTTTTCTTCCGACATTAATAATTTAGATCAGGCTGGCATTCACTCTGGACGCTGGCATAAATAAAATCATTCATCGAAAAACACAAATATACCGTTGAATATGGGTTGAATTGCCCAAAAGAAAAAAAAAAACAGTATGTGCTTCTGTGTATTCTAGTGTAAAAGTGCTACAGTCAATGTCAACTTGAGATTGGATATGGTGGTTTCTTATGAATAGATGCTTCTCAAATATGTTAATGAGCATGTCCCTGTCCACCAAGTTTTAGGTTAGACCCCATATAGATCGACCATACGGCCAGGTTGTATATAGTGGATTATTAGGTTGTGAATTTCTGCTGTCTCCTTTTAGGTGTAACAAACGGTGCCACAAATAACAACATTTTTCTTTTTTGCAATATGTGTGAAGGGTAAAAAAAATTCTAAAGACCAGTCATTAAAAGTTCAACGTACAATTTCAATGAGTGTCGATAACAGAACAAAACAGAAATAATAGCAAACAGAAAATGCAGAACATAATAAAATTAAATAAATAAACGCTGGAATGGGGAAAAGAATAAAAATACAAATGAGTGTATCGATCCATGAATTATATGAGTAATGGAGAAAGTTTGTTGCCTTAAATGAAGTATGGAATGAAATTTATAGCAATGAGATGAATATTGGGTACAAGTTCTAATATAATTTTATCTACTTTTCTGTGTATTAGCATATCAAATAAGATTTTGCCATTACAGAGTCTTTTTTCATAATCGCCATAGCCATCGCCATAGCCATCGCCATCAGTTTGTATGTTATTAAAAGTTATTTATTATTTATATTATTTTTTTTCTTTGAGTGACGCCTGCACTTGAAAGTAATATCGAAACAAGCAGCGTCGTTAACGTAATTTCCATAAAACATTTTGTTACTTATTTATCTTAATTAAAATAAATTTACATTTTTCTAATTTAACAACGCGGCGTGCCCAAATGCGAACAAATACCAACCTCCATACAAACTAAACAACCATTCACCATCTACAATACCATTCCCGCGACTTCAATATTCTTCTCCATTGCTATTGCTATTGCTATTGCTGGCGTTGTCAGGCATTAGAGAGAAGACATTCTTAACAAGCGAAAGGACATTTACCAGTCATGCATCGCATTGCGTCGCATTTGGGGCGTCGCTAAAAAGGACACCAAGCAGCAGAGTGACAGCCAAGGATGAAACAATGGGGCTGGGTGGTTAGATTCCGAGCATACTAAGTAGCAACAAGGGAAAAATGTTGAAAGTTTGGAAAAAAAAAATGAAGAAAATCTAAGAAAAAGTAAAAAAAAAAAAATTTGTAAAAACGAGAAATAAACGCCAGTTCGGTTCACTCGCGGCGATGACGCTGGGCCAGATCTCATTAGCAATGCGCACGACTCGTATAGATCCTGGCATGAGATGGTGCAGCGGGTAATACTACGAGGGTCAGAGTGGCAGAGCCTTTTGAAAAAAATATTTTCTTCTTCTTCTTCTTCTGTAGCTTTTGCTGCTTTGTAAGTGGAACTGTAAAAAAAAAACAAGAAAAACGTTGAGTTCCGTGGTACCGAAGCTTTAATACCACTCATATGAATTTTCAAGCTGTGAACTTAGCAGCTGTAAAAAAGACTATCCCTAACAGTGGACGTAACACGCCCCTTGATAATTATGCGAAGCGTCCGTCCATATGAAGCCACTACTAGTATGTCAAACTTTAAGTTGATTTTGCTTGAAATGATAAAGTTTTTCATGAAATATTCCAAAACTGGAATATTTCATGAAAAACGTGGTTTATATGTATTTCTCTATATGTGAGCTGTTCATCCATAAGAAGGCACTATATTAAATTTTAAATTGATATTTACTGTAATAAGAAAGTTTTCATACAAAATTCTAAAATTGGGCAGTGAGTTTCTATGGGGTCTATTCGTAAAAGTAGGCGAGATACGCCCCTTGATATTTAAGTAAAGCATCCGTCCTTAAGAAGCCGTCATGTCAAACTTTACGAAGATGTGGACTGCAATAAATACGTTTTCCATACAAAAAGGTAAAATTGGGCGTGTGGTTTGTATGGGCGCTACCTCAAAAAGTGGGGGGATTACACCCATTGATTATATGTGATGAAGTGCCTTCTTAAGAAGCCGCCGTATCAATTTTTAAGGTGATATTGAAAGCAATAAAAACAATGTTCTTACAAATAGTCTAAGGGGTGATCGTTTTTATAGTACTACCTTAAAAAGTGGGCGTGGCATGTCAATTTTGATACTCTATTTAACTGCTATAAAAAGAAGTCTACGTGTCGACGCACAACCGAATGGCATACAAATAAAATAAAGAAAAATTTCAATTCGTTGGTTCCAAATTTTGAATACTTTGAAAATTTGGCTAGCAACTGTAAAAATTCTAACTTACAAAATAGTCTTTTTTGTGGCTATGAACATGAAAAATGTAGAACGAACGCATTTCTTATAAAAACTTTAAAATTAGCAGATCGTTTGCTTCGGGCTATGCTTTACACCAATTGGATTAACACACCTATTTCAAGTGTTTGGAACAAATATAAATCTATATTTAGGTAGTTTCAGAATTAATTTATTTAATATTCTTTATTGAGAGATTAGTTTGAAAGAAACTAAATATAAAAGTTAAATTTTTTATAAGAAGATATTAGATAATGTACCAACACTTGAAAGAACAGTAACAGATAATATATCAAGCTTAAAAAGGTAAACGTGTTTATTGTTGAATATATAGAAATTCATACGATACACAGCGCGGATTTGCTGACAGGCATGAGTAGCAAAAATTGGCATTGTGCGGCCAGCATACTAATGAGAGCTTGTGGCAAACGTGTCCTTACGGCTAAAATATTTTTCTGTACAACAAAAAGTGGTTGTTATTATTACCTCTTCGCATTGGGAAAAAAATGACAAAAATATTTTTTTTTATTGTAAAATGTCCTTCAGATGCACTTGGACGAAATGTGGTTCCAACAAGATGGCGGAACTTGACACACATCGGGCGTTACATTGAAGTTATTGCAAGAGAAGTTTACAGAACGCGTTGTTAGAAGTTTTGTATAATGGCCGCCAAGACCGTGCGATTAGGCGCCTTTAGACTTCTTTTTCTGGAGCTACGTTAAGTCACTGGTTTATGGTAAAAAAAACTCCAACTCCATTCACAGCCTATGAAGTAGCCCAAGTATTCCGTTAAACAATTACATTATATTTTGCTTATTTTATTGTATCGGGTGTACAAATTAGTTCGGTCCGTCTTCAAAAGTTGGCTCTGGTTGTTGTGAATGTTTCATAGTAACAGCTGATTTCGGTAGTTTCAGAGAGGTTTGACATTTGTCAATAATATTCAGTTCATATCGTCGTTTTAGAAAAACGAGCAGCTGATTCAAAGGCGACAAATAAAGGGTTTTTTATATCGAAATGTAACGTTGAATTGTATGGGATAAGAAATGGATATATATTCCACGATAACCTCAAGAAAAAATATTACATTATGCCCGGTCAATCGTTACCATCGTCCTCAACATCAACACCAAAGCCAACTATTCATGCTTCGAAGGACATGTTGTGTATCTCGTGGGAGCTAAACTAAATGTTGTTTTGTACTAATGAGCCGCTACAACCTGTCGATTCCATTACTTTCGATCGGTGTAGGAAAAAATTCATCCATTTGAGCTGTGCTGTTATCAATTTGTGCTGTGGGAACTCCTCTCCGCTATTTCTGCTTGTTCGTTTTGGGTTGATATCGTTCACTTGTAAACTCTTACAACGAAAAGAGTGCATTAAGAGAGAGAGAGAGAGAGAGAGAGAGAGAGAGAGAGAGAGAGAGAGAGAGAGAGCAATTTGTGGTTAAATCTCCTGTGATCGGTTTCTGTTAATCTCTCCGTAAAGTGCAAATTTCTGTTTATATATTGAGACTGTATGAATTTCTGGAGTTGAGTTGTGGGTTGTCCGATGAGTAGAGATACTCAGAGTTTCTTAATTATTATTTTTAATTATTTTTAATTATTATTATTATTATTTTTATTATTATTATTTTTATTATTATTATTATTATTATTATTATTATGATCCATTATTCTCTATTAAGATTATACTCTATAAGTTTATATTATAAATTAATTTTGTAATATATTTCGCCCCATCCTTTAAATCCGTTTGAAACATCTTAAATTTTCCTATCGTCTATATCTGAATTATTTAAATACCAGTACGTTTTCGCCTTCTCACAGATTATATAGATTATATTGTCGTGGGTGTACCAGATGGTTACTTTTTAGCGATAGGACACTTGCTCTTGGTTTTGTGATCCATGTTATTGAGTTTATTATAGTTTGGCGCGTACATATTGTAATTAAGGAGTTTGTCTATTCTAGTTAGAGAGACTGGATCTAGTGCTACTCAAGTACACTTGCGTTCCATTAACATTCATTCGTGTCACTACCTATTTACTCATATTGTGCCAATCCATCTCTGCCGTCCAAGTATGTTTTATTGTTCTATGTACATCACAGTGACATTGAAGTTTTCCAAAAAAGTTTTTTTTGTAGAATCATTTCCGATAAAATGTATCTTAACCTGTTTAGCATACCTTGTTCTGCACTGGTATCGTTTGTGTAGGATATTCTTGTATAGATGAGTACCTTTATCGCCGGTATTCTGTATTTGGCTTGGCAGTTTTCGTTTGGCAGGATTCATTTGATGAAATATCGGTATAATTAATTGGTTAGGTTATTAGGTTATAATTAGAGGTTAGGTCAATATCGTGTTTACCTTAAAAAATCGCTCATATATAGTGTTTATGCTTGTCTTCGTTTGTTCGGTCAAAAATTTGCCTAGGAAAGGACCATAAAGGTGTCAATATTCAGTGCAGTGCATAGCACTTTTCCAATGAAATGTGGGAAAACCATTACCAACATAATTTTTTGGTGAATACGTAACTACATTATGTAGTCTTCGAATTCCACACCATAGCAAAACAAACTTGTCAACGAACTGATATAGCCTTAATACACTATATGTATAGGGTACAAAGCAGAGATTTTTTTACGAGAAGCAAAAAATAAAAGACGAAATTCTAAGAAAAAGTTGAAAAGTGGATGAAAAACGTGTAGCATAAAAGAAAAGCATAAAATTAAAAGCTGATGAGAGTAAATGAAGGAAAATAAAACGATTTTCTTTACGTTTCATTTTTGTTGCTGCCATCATTGTCCTGGGGCAAAAGTAGAATTTACTAAAATATTTCAAATGATTTGCTCGCTAGTGAAGGCTATTAGGTTTATGTACACTTTTCCTTTATAAATACTTGTATTAAGTCGTACGAATGCTACAAAGCTAAATACTATGAGCTTTAGAGTTTTAACTTTTTATGGATTATATTTTTCTAAAAATGAACCAATAATGGATCTGTAATTATGTTGTATGGCAAATATGTTTGTATGTTGATGTTAATATGGCAGAATGGGTGTTCGCTGCTCACATTAAGTTCTTTTGACCAGAAATTCGATTGCTGTACAAAAAAAATATTTTAAAGCAACGATTTCCATTTTTATTAAGTTTTCTTATATCGTATAAATGAATTTCCTAAATACGAAAGGTATCTATTTATTCAGTGGCATAGCCAGGAATTTTGTTTGGAGTGAAGAGAGCATGAAATTTTTGACTGATGGTGTCTTAATTATTGTAATTATATTTTCTTTAATCCAATCCTTTAAATATTCTTCAACTTATTTTTGGGAATTCGGATGCCTATATTTCTTTAGCATATGAGGTAACTGAAATGTGCTTTCTGACGTTTGAACTATGATCATATCTTTAATATTTCAGATGTATTTAGAGAAAAAAAAGCCAATATAAATTTGATATTGTCTGCCCAAAGATTAACATGATATTCTTCTATTGGTGCGAGAGAGAAAAATAGAAAGAAGAAAATTATTTTTGTATATGCGCCGAGGTTCGTAAAACGTTGTAACATTGCAAGCCTTGTTCTTGTCTTGTCACGGTTCGAATGCCAGCTTTCTACACTCGAGCAAATTTTTCTAAATCGGCAAAAATTTAACAAAATTAAATACTAATAAAATAAAGAAAAGAAAAGAACTGCATGTATGCCTGGTTTTAAAAAATATTATATCTGTATATATAAAAATGTTATGTTGGCTTGTGTATTCGTCAAAAACTCAAAATCTGCTGCACCGATTGAGCTCAAATTTTAGCACGATATGTAACCCGCATTAATTTTTCTTATTTTATTTCGTAAAATGTATATTCACATTTTAAAATATTATTATATATTTTATTTATTCGAAATAATGCCTCGCAGAAATTCGAATTTGGGCCGTCGCACTCGACAAACAGAAGGATCAAGAAGACGACTTTCGAATATGGCTGAGGAGGAGCGGGCATCCGTACGAGAGAGGAACAGACTAAGCACCATCCAGATACGTAACGTGGAACCAGCAGAAAGACGAGCAGCCAGGCTTCAGGCTGCACGATTGCGAGGACGTCAGTCGCGTTCTGCAGCAACAGATTTGGTTCCATCTCAACGGAATGAACGCGAAAGGGTGATGATAGCTAAAATACGAACCCAAAGAAAAGCTGATCTCAATCTGGAATACAATCGTCTTACGTGCCGGTACAATCCAGCTGTTGATTATAGTACAAGTCAGCATGTTGTCTTTGGCCAGATGAGTCATATCTTTATCTACTGCCAGGCTGGAGTGAAAGGAAGGTTGAAAGGGGAGGGGAATAAGTGTTATGGGGCGTGGGGGTAGGGGCAGGAGAAGGAGAGGTAGGGGGAAGGGTGGAAGAGGGAAGGAGTGGTAGGGAAAGGGGAATGGGGAAAGGGGAATGGGGAAAGGGGAAGGAAAAGGTAAGTGTTGGGATACGGGCAGAAGGGGAAGAGGGGCAAGTGTAATAGGGGTAGGGAAATGGAAGGTAGGGTATGGGAACATAGGGAAGGAGGGGGAATTGCAGCAAAGCGCTGGGTACCATTTAATATAGAGGGATTAAATGTTATACACTTGTGAATAGGATCGAAGGGGGTAGGGAAGAGGGTGGTAAAGTAAGGAGAGGCAGCGAAAGGAGGCATAGTAATGGGGGCAGCGTAAGTGGTGGTTGTAGAAGGGGTGGAAAGGACAGGAGAAGAGGGGTAGGAGAATTGGAGCTAGAGTAAAGGGGCATGGGGAACGTGGGGCAGAGAGAAGGCGGTACAGGGGGAAGGAGTGGCAGTGAAACTAGAGGCAAGGGGAAGGCCAGAACGACGTCTGCCAGGGTACAGCTAGTTAATAATAAAAACATAATTTTGATAGATTCTTGCATGTCATTTTGTTGACTCTAAGAATAACTCCGCTTTGATGAAAAGATCTTTCTAGGTCGCAGTTTAAAATTATGTCCTACAATAATAATAACATCGACAATTGTTAGATAGAGAGTAGTTACTCAAACCAATACGAAATTTCAATATAATCATATGCGGAACTGAGGAACGTTGTAGAATTGTGTTTCCGACGACGATTTCTAATGATTCCATACCATTTTGCAAATTATATTTTTCAATGCCAATTTGCACTAATTTTTTATGTACACAGCCACCAAGTGCAAATACGAGTATAAATAAAATTTCGTAAATTTTCTAAATCAGTTGTTTTTATTTGAGATTTTCAACATTTCAAGGGGTGGCAACCTGCAAGCCATACTTTCAAGTGGTCGTCATAAAGGACAAATCAGTTGATTTCATGGCGAGTAATGATAAAAAAAGCCATCGGGTGCCAACCTGCAAACCAATACTCTAAGTGTTGGAATAATACCTGTGTAAATTGAGTTTAAAGTTGCTATTAAAATACTAAGAAAAAAAAAAAATTCTTGCAAAGAACAACAAAAAACTAAAAAGTTAAGAATTCTCAAAACAAAAGTTATCGAACTATTACAAACTTTTAGTTTAAGAGTGTTTCCGATATGAATGTCACTGATATAAACTACAGAGTTTGGACAAACCACAAGCATATTCGAAACCTTAAAAACTCATTTAGATAAAATTTGAACAAAATAAATGCGCTCAAAAAATATTTCCAAAAAATAAATAAATGCAGCAAATAAAAATTCTATAGAAGCAGAGTTCCGACAGGCAGGCAGGCAAATTTCGAAGCTAAAAAAAAGTTAATTCAGCTCAAACGAGACTAAAATTATAAAAATTGCACAGCGCGGCCGCTCTTTGGCTACTTGTATCGTCCTGCAGCAGGGAATGGGGCACGCGACGGCCTATGACGACGACACCGCCAACAAACGCGCAAGTGAATATAGAGTATAGCAAATGAGCGACAGGACGAGGCAGGACACACGATTCCGATACAGGACAGCAGACGTCATCATCAACATTGTAATATTGTTAGTCGTCGTCGTTGTGACGAGAGATGCGGAGTATTTGGTTGCCGCACGCGTTGTCGTGGGGTCGTCTAGAGGCCTGCCAGGGGTTCAGCAAATATACACACACACACACACACACACACACACGTATACATTCAGCGGTGGTGGTGGTGGTGTGGGTTCAGTACTCATCTCATTCCCCTAAATTTGCTTGATTTTCGTTGGCTTCTGCGGCGCATTAAGTTTGTGTACATGTACATATATATGTATATAAATACATGGCCTGCAGCATCAATGGACCAAAATAATAACTACAACGTCGCCGAAGTGATGGCGGCAGGGCAGAGCAGGGGTGACATTGATTGGCAGCTGGGGGTGGAGAGTGATGTGGTGCGGTGCGGTGCGGTGTGGTGCGGGCTTTGTGGGTTGCAGTTTGAAATGCGAATAAGGTTTTTAAGTGGTCGCGCGTGAGTCCTGTCGTCGAATCTGGGATTGGCAATGGTGCTGGGTAGTTTCCTTAGGGGTGTAGTGTGAGTCGTTTCGTTTGTCGAGTGGGTGAGGGATGACGCTGGGTCGTTCCAGCACATTGATCGCGCGCGCTCTACATTAATAGTAATGAGTACGATGGTGGATGGCAGTTGGTAATGTTTTCTGTATTTTTTTCACTTTTTCCAGGTTGTTTTTCCTGCCTGTTTTATTTTTGCTTGTTTTTTCTTTTATTTTTTTTTTATTTTTTGGTGCTGTGTACACAAACTCTTGTTACTAGCTGCCATTATGATTTTTAAAAGCCATTTCAGTTTTGCTTTCTGGTAATTTTTTCTCCATTTTCAATTTTGCTGTTTTGCACTCATTTTGTTTTGTATTCGGCATTTCATTGAAAAACTGTGAAATTTTATAATAAGCACTTTTTCGCTTCGAACTGCGCAGCCCTGCCTTCTGTGGCTCTGACTCTGACTCTGGCTCTCCAGATTATTGTCGATGATTGCGTTTTATATAACATTTTTTTTCACTTTATTATTTCTCTTGGTTTGAGTAAAAAGTTTTTTGATTTTGAGTTGCCATGCAGGATGACAGGATGCAAAGTTGGCGCCGTGGGTGGTGTTGACAATGTCTATTAAATATACATATTTATTAGTGAATTATTCGCTATTCGCCATTTCTTTGTTCTTGTATTTTATATTGCAAAGCTCAAAGCATTTGGTTTCAGCTGCCTAAGCTTATTAATTTGAAATGTCATAATACTTACTGCTAGTCAATGCAAGTTATCCGCCAAGTTATCCATAATTTTTATACATACTTTTTAATGGTCCACGCTAGGACTGTTGATATTACACATATATCGATCAATCTATATTCAAATATTATGATGCAATATTATCGGTGCGATGCCTGTAAAGACACTAATATCAAATAGCGATATTTCTGATTCCAATTGTCACTTTTAAGAACTGCAATACCTTAAAAAAACAGAAGAAAGAACTGTGCAGTCGAGTGTGCTCGACTTCGACATAACCTGCTCCTTTTTTAAGGTTCCTATAATAAAATAAAAATGAATAATGTTCATACAAAAACTAAAAAAGGTGTCGCAGGTTTGCATAGGGCTACCTTTTAGAGTGGTCCGATCTGCGCCTACATGGAATATTTTGTAATAATGTAAGATATGCCATATTTGGCGTTTCTAGCCTAATTAAAAAGTTAAATAAACAAAATTTCATGAAAAACTTACGACTTCAAGGGGTAGCCTCCATACAAACCTGGCCCCTATTTTTCAGTATTTGTAAGAAAATTTTGTTGATTTTGTTGTTAATTACGCTAGAAACGTCAAATTTGGCATAAATCATAATAAAATATACCGCATAGCTCCAGATCGGGTCACTATAAGGGCTTGCTTGCGTTTTTCCTACTTTTGAGGTTATGTACAGGGTGCAAACAATTTTTGTAGTCTGTCTCTCCCGTTACATCATTTAGTATGTTGTGGCTATTCGAAGTTACGAAATATATCCCTTCGACGTCATTAGCATAATCTCAAAATCCTGACGTGATGGGCCAATTCTAACCCCATATTCGGATTCTACGCAGCAAATAATTTCGGAAATGTCCCTTAGCTGTCCAACAACTGGCATGACGCCGTTATTTGCAGAATATTCCATAAAGGTCCAGTTCGGATCACTTTAAGCGGTAGCCCCGTGCTATCCTACCAATATTTTTTAGTTTTTATACTATTCACACAGAGTCTAGATTAGCTCGACAAGACGAATCAATCTACACATATCCGACTGTCTGAATGTTGGTGCGCCTTTTTTGAGAACCAATTTTTAAGATATTCGGTTGACATATAGATTTCTCTTTATTGAAGTTTAATAGAGTATCAAAACTGACCACTTTTATTGATGCCCCCATAGATACTTACTGCCCAATTCTACATGAGAACTTTCTTATTACAGTAAATATGAACTTAAAATTTAATATAGTAGCCTTTTATGGACGAATGCTTCACATGTATGGGATTGCCCCAAAATATAAAAATCATATATATGTCATATACATATATGGGACAAACCCACCACCACCCACTTTTGGGATTTTTCGTGAACAAATTTATAATTTCAGGCAAAATCAACCTGATATATGGTGGGTTCGTATGGACCGACACTTAGCACAATTTTCAAATGGCGTGTCACGCCCACTTTCAGATGTAGGGTCCTACTAACTTATATCCCACGTTTATGTTGTAAATTTTTATAAATATATTTATTTTACACCTGCTAAGTTCACAGCTTGAAACTTCATGTGAATAGTATTAAAACTTCGGTGCCATCGAAATTGGCGTTTTCCCTTGTTTTCATTTTTAAATTATTCTAATTTTTCATCAATTCTAATAAAATAGTCTATATATGTTCTGATCTAACTACTAAAGAATATAATCTATGGTTTATATAAGGATCCTAAAAGGTACAGCGTATCTCGAAGTTGAACGGACTCCATTGAAGCGCCCTCTCTTACCTCTGCGGTAAAACGGTTGCGAGTTATGAAATTTCAAGTTACTATTGTAGCTTTGCGGTACATAGATACCATATAGATACCATTTGTCTAAGTCTTTCCTAGGCGAAAAACTTTCTCTTAGACAGACATACAGACTGACGGAGGAACATGGCTATATCGACCTATCTTGTCGCGCTGATACGAATATACAATATATAGTTTATGGGGTGTCCGATGCTTTATTTGATATGTAATATAAATTTTAACAACTGAATAAACCCAATATACCATTTTATAAA
This sequence comes from Leucophenga montana, assembly GCA_035044765.1. Classification (NCBI taxonomy): domain Eukaryota; kingdom Metazoa; phylum Arthropoda; class Insecta; order Diptera; family Drosophilidae; genus Leucophenga; species Leucophenga montana. Next base: position 67,648 of record JAWNNQ010000075.1, read on the forward strand.
TATTTTTTGTACAAAGTATAAAAAGAAACCAAACTTTTTTCCGGCTATTGTAGTTATAATGGTCAAATCGTCGAATTATAGGGATGGTGGGGGTTGTGTTCATTGGATCCACAAAATTTTGTATAAGACGTATGGTCAAGAAGAATCTAAATGTCAAAGTTTGAAGTATCTTATAGTCTCTGAGATTTGTTGTCTCATATATCCAGACAGGCCGACGGACGGACGGGCAGACGGACACAGCGAAATCAATCCATTTCGCGATGCTGTTCAAGAACCTATATATACTTTATAGGGTTGTCGACGCCTCCTTTTGCCTGTTACATACATTCGCATAAAATTATTATATACAAAAGCAGATTGTCTTGTACAAGCAAAATTATTTTTGAAATAAACCCAAAAAAATCCAAACTGTTCATGACATGACATCATACTCTTTTGAGGTTACTGCTTACAAATCTGTTGTCAAAACTTACGAAAATCAAACGACGGATCCAAAATGGCGGACTTTTTTTAATTGAATCGAAACGAATTATAGCATTAATGGCTATTGAGGTCGCTGCTTTAAAAATTCCTAAATACCGATTTTCAAACAGATTGGAAGACTTTTTCCAAAATTAGACTATTATAACTCATGACAGTTTAGACGTGCAGTTGGACGTGGCTATATTGACTCTGTTACCGATGCTGCTCAAGAATATATGTACTTTATGGGTTCTACCATGCCTCCTGCATTAGTATAAGTTGGTTATCTCTATTTCTATTTGCATCTGAAATCTGTTGGGGTATACACACAGACGATATACATATGTGCTAAATAGAATGTGCTTATATAAATCAAATGCGTATTAATCGTGGGAGTTCAAATATTAAAGTTTGGCGTCTCTAGCTTTTAGTTTGGAAAATCTGTTGTTTCGTAGTACTACCGGGCGGAGGATAGAGTCGGCTTATGATGCTTATGTATAATTATAATATATACTTTATGGGGACTGCGACATCTTCTTCAGTCTGTCCATTTGTATGTTGTTGCGCATTTTTCGGTCACCAATTTGAATGCTATCCAGTTGGAATTTTGCACGTATACTTCTTTTTATTCCAGTTTAATAGAGTGTCAGGATTGACCAGCCACACCCACTATTTGGGGTAGCCCCCATACTAACTGACCGCCCACTTTTGATTTTTTGTATGAAAAACATTTTTATTGTAGTCAATATCAACTTAATAATTGATATTTTAACTTAAAGTAGACAGATGCGTGACATATATATTAATGGGTGCGATCCGCCCACTATTTGGGGTAGCTCCCATACAAACCTATGGTCCACTTTTGACTTTTTGTAAGAAAAACTTTTATATTAAAGTCAATATTAGATTGAAATGCGATATGGTGCCTTTTAAGAGACAGCCGCTTAATATAAATAGACTAACGGGCGTGGCCCGCCATTTTTTGAGGTAGCCCCCAAACAAACACACCGTGCAATTTTGTGTTTTTTATGAAAAAAATCCTTCATTTAGATCAATATTAGCTTGAAATTCGATTTGGTGGATTTTAGTGGACAACCACTTCATATACATGTACAAATGGGCGTGTCCCGCCTACTTTTTGAGGTAGTCCCATATAAACCCACAGCTCACTTTTATGAAAAACGTCAATATTAACTTGAAATTCGATATGGCGGCATCTTACACATCTACTACATCGCTTCATACACATCAACTAGTGAGCGTGTAGCACCCACGTTTTGGGGTAGCCCCTATTTAAACCCCCACTTGTATGTATTACAATACTATTTAAAGTTTCGTGTGAATGGTATTAGAGCTTCGGTTCAACCGAAGTTAACGTTTTTTCTTGTTTTGTTTAAAGTTGACAGAAAGTAAAAGGCGATTCACACTGTAGAGCATGTTGGTGGAGCATCTGTTGTGGGCTGTTGGTGAGCAGCTCACCTGTTGGTGAGCAGCTTTTAAGAGCGTGACTTCATAGGGTTGTTGTTGATAAAATTTTAATAGAAGTGGAATTAAATTAATATTTAATTAATCTCCAATTCAACAATAATTCGTTTATAAATGTGCATTAATCCATTACATAACTGCACATTAATTATTGTAATAAATTATTGCATATAAAATGCATAAATGTATATATGTACATATAAATTGGCGAAGGCAAGTCAGTTTAGTACCATTTTACAATATATATTGGACGTTAAAGGCTTTAACCATCTTCATTCTAATTTGCAACTAGTTTATGCAGTTACAAAGTTAAAAAAAGTGACTTGCTGATTTCAAATAAGTCGGACTGTCGCTGAAAACGCCTTCGCGTCAAAGTTTTATGAATGTCATTTGGACATTTAGTGCAGGACCGCTCATTCTTAGCACGTGCATCTCCAAGGTCAACATATAGCACACCGGTAAGCGTGCAACTTATTTCTTTTTCTGGGCGGCCCTGATTTAGACGCGAAAGCCGTTTGCGTGACACTCCTGTATTATTGATATTCTTGTTATTGGATACTTCTTCCAGATAAATGGTCGAATTTTGACAACTGGGAGAACTCTAGTATGAAATTATTATTTATTGGTCTCATATTGAAATTTCTGCAAATTTTTTATATTAGTTTCAGGTTTGAATATGTTTTCTATACAAACTGGTTAAATAATAATAAAAATTGATATGGATTTGCTTCCTTTAATGTATTACAAACACTGTGTTAAAATTATGACACTATACACATTATGTGTGAAGAGCATAAAAAATCAATTATGAATGATTCATCGAAAAATTGAACAAACTAAACTGAAGTATTACAATCAACTCTCGCTTATACTTTAAATGCGGGCATTCCTATTTACGTATGGGAATTATTCAGCTGTCGAACAAAATGTTTAGGCAGAGCAAAACTTTTATGATTACCAGTTCACACCTGACATTAAAAAAGTTTACCCAAACTTTTAACACTGCATGGCATATAATTATCGTTGAACTGCTTATGGGAAAACATAAAAGTTTATTTGTGACATGGACGCCCATTGCAGGAATTCAAGGCGACCTGGGGCAGCGCACAAATGCTATTTAAGAGAGACAAGTTGAGTGTACGGCGATAGTTGTCGTTAATTCAATACAATGAGTAAAGTACGTGAATTCAAGGATATAATGCGAGTGCCGGTGCTTTTTTACAAAACCATTGGCGAGGATTTGTATGCACATCGCTCAACGAATCCATTATATAGTCGGTTTATGCAAATGTATCTGTATCTTGGATTTATCAACTTCAATTTATTTGTGGTTGGCGAAATTATCTTCTTTGTGAAAGCGCTGCAAAACTTTGAGACAGTTAAGATGGCCATAGCCGTTGCGCCTTGCATTGGCTTCTCATTTGTATCTGATTTCAAGCAAATTGCATTGGCAGCAAACAGGAAACTGCTGAATGGAATGCTGGATGAACTGGAGAATATGTTCCCGACTACGTACGCCAAGCAGCGTGCATACAATTTGGATATTTACTATAATACTACGAAGCGTGCAATGAATGGCATAAGTTTTCTCTGTTTGGCCTATACCACAACTTTCTCCTTCTATCCGGCCATCAAAGGCGCTGTCAAGTATTATCTATTAAATTCACCGAACTTCGAGCGTAATTTTGGTTTTCTTATTTGGTTCCCCTACGATGCTGTAGGCAACAATGTCGCCTATTGGCTCACCTACATAGACATGGCACATGGTGCTTATCTGGCAGGAGTGGCATTCTTATGCGCCGATCTGGTGTTAATTGCAGCCATAACACAACTCTGCATGCACTTCAATTATATCTCCATGCAGCTGGAGAACTACGAGTGCAATGAGCAAATGGGTGCAGAGAACTTACATTTTCTGGAGGGCATGATTGCCTATCATGAGAAATGTTTGGCGTAAGCGTCGCATTAAATCGTTTAAACTTTTGAAACTGAACTAGTTCATTTTTAGGTTATGTGAACATGTGAATACGATTTTTAATACTTCTTTGCTACTTAATTTTCTCACCGCTTCCATGCAAATCTGTTTCATTGCATTTCAAGTCACCGAGTCCACATTGGAGGCGATCTTGATTTATAGTATTTTCTTGGCGACATCAATGGTGCAAGTTTTCATGGTTTGCTACTACGGCGATGAGCTCATCGTTGCGGCAAGTCGATCTATATTCATTATTCATTGTATTCATAAATAATTATCGAATTTAACATGATCAGAGTGTTCGCGTTGGCGATGCCGCCTACAATCAGAAGTGGTTCCAGTGTGATAGAAAGTACAAACTGATGCTAAAAGTGCTCATCATGCGCAGTCAAAAGCCCGCATCTATACGTCCGCCCACATTTCCACCGATTTCGCTGGCCACATTTATGAAGGTATTAAAGTCACTTTAAATCGATGTAAATTATTATCTTTACATTTTTTTTTTTAATTTCAGGTTATAAGCATGTCTTATCAGTTTTTTGCCTTACTGAGAACAACTTATTACAGAAATTAAGTACGGAAAACCGGCAAAACTATCGCACAGTAGTAAACTATTAAAATAGTTTTACACTTGTTTTTAAACATAGAATTGTTTTCGACACCACCAAAACCCAAAATGTTACACTTGTTGAAAATACCAAACAAGAACTTTTTGTTTTACAGTAAAATGTTTTAGTCGATAATACATGTGTTTTGAATTCAGCTACAAAGTTTCCATCACTCTGCTGAGTATTCAGTGTAATCGGTACTGGAAATCGAAAAAGTATCAGTTCTTCATACAGCGCCAAACTATTTTGGTCTAGGTCATCTTTAACAGTAAGAACAGTTTTGGCATTGTTTGGGTATCATTTTATAATTCTAATGAATTCAGAAGCTACCAAAGTTTGTATAAAAATCCCTATACCAACCATAATCTGTAAATGTTCTTCTGCTAGATTTAATATAAGTTTTCACTTTGAAGAATAAATATTTCATTCCAGACAACCAAACACCTAGAACTTTGAATCGTCCCAACTCATCTACCAATGTCAACTGTTTTGAGCCAGCGTCTCCTAACTCAGAATACTTGCGAAGATTACCAATGAAGCTTTTCTTTTTTCTTTCGTACAAATTATTTTTCATGCGACTTCCTCACAGTTTAGAGTGAACTACTCTGTTTCAACCAACAAAAATCTGGATTTCCATCTAAAATGTTTAAATTATAGGATTTTATTATTGGAACATTTACGACATGGCTTGTTTTTCCGAAAAATATTTGGATTTGGATCGACTTGGAACACCTATACAGTCAATATCTGCTTTATTTTGGGCTCGTTTACGTAGGTCCACGATTCGCGTAGGTCCACGATTCAACATTTATTTGCCCCAATCGATACGATTTGAGCGATTGTCAAATTATATGGTATCCGACGTGATACTTGACGATCAAATGTGCATGTAATATTGAATGTATGCTGGTCCTTGAGTGAAGGAAGTCATCTCTTGAGCTTGTCATTCCAGTGCTTTCTAGTGTCAAATGATGCGACTTTATCGAAAAAAGAGGAGGTCAGTTTATCGATGCACTCTTGTCTTTATGATTCACATCGAAAGTCGTAATAAAAACATCGTAAGAAAATGTTCACGAATAATTTAATTTTTCCATCGAAATTAATATTTCAAGTCACAGTAAACAGGACGAATAGTGCTCGTATATCAAAACGTTCTGCGTACGTTTATGTTATAAAAATGTCAATATTTCCAATTGAAATGTCAATATTTACAATTGAAATGTCAGCTGGCACTTAGCAATAGTTAGGGTTGCCAAATAGCACAATGTAAAAGGCAAGCCTCGTACGATAAAAGTTGAGAGGGATGTTAGTCTCTTGAAACTCGTTATCGTATGGCAATACATTTTATCGATGCTTTTTATACCATTCATACATAGAGTGAAGTTTGTCAGTTTGTGTAAAAGTTTGTAATGCATTAAAGGAGACATCGTAGATCACATAAAGTATATATATTCTTGATCAGCTCGACGAGACGAGCCAATCTAGCCATGTGCGTCTGTTCATCTGGATGTTGTTGTGCATTTTTTGGACACCAATTTTTGATATCCGGTTGTAAGACGGCAAATAAACTTATTTTTATTGCAATTTAATAGGGTGTCAAAATTGATATATCTACCACGTTCAATTTTTGGGGTAGACCCCATACAAACCACCGCCACTTTCGACTTGTGAATGACTTACGTATGAAATATTTTTGTAATTGCTGTCAAGATCACCTTAAAAATTGGCATGGCGGCATTCTGTGATGGGACTTATCACATATAACAATGGGTATGTTCCCCCCACTTTTTGAAGTTGCTCCCATACCTTTTTGTATGGAAAGCGTTTTTGTTGCGAACAGTATCAACAAGAAATTTGGCATGACGGCTTCTAAAGAACGGATGCTTCACATAAATATCAAGAGGCGTCTCACGCTCACGTACAGGGGTAGCCCCCATAGAAACTTGCCGCCCAATTTTGGAATTTTGTATGAAAACTTTTTTATTATAGTAAATATTAACTTAAAATTTTGGCATCTTATAAACGAATACCTCACATATAGAGAATTAGATGTGATTTCTGCATTGCAAGAGCAGCCCCAATACAAATCCACCATCCACTTTTGTGATTTTTCATGAAAAAATGTATAGTTTCAGGCAAAATCAACTTGACATTTGACATGGTGGCTACATATGGAGGGACGTTTCGCAAAATTGCATGGGCTTGTCATACCTACATGCAGGGATAGGTTCCTACAAAATTTCACCCCAAGTTTATATTGTTAGATTTTAGAAATATATTTTTTGCACCTGCTAACTTCACAGTTTGAAACTTCGTGTGAATAGTATTAAACCTTCGGTACCACCGAAGTTAAGGTTTGTTCTTGTTTTTATACCATTCACACATAGTGTGAAATGGTATTATCAGTTTGTCTGAAAGTTTCTAACGCATTAAAGGAGCCATGGTAGACCCATAAAGTATATATATTCTTGATCAGCTCGACGAAACGAATCGTTCTAGCCATGTCCGTCTGTCCGTCTGTATGTTTTTGCGCATTTTTTGGGGACTAATTTTTATGCTATCCAGTTGAAATTTTGCACGTATACTTCTTTTTATTCCAGTTTAATAGAGTGTCAAAATTGACCCGCCACACCCAGTTTTTGGGGTAGCCCCCATACAAACTCACCGCCCACTTTAGACTTTTTGTATGAAAAACTTTTTTATTGTAGTCAATATCAACTTAATAATTGATATGGTAACTTCTAGTTGTTGAAATATACATTAATGGGTGTTACCCGCCCAATATTCGGGGTAGCCCCCATACAAACCTACTGCGCACTTTTGACTTTTTTTATGAAAACTTCTTTATTAAAGTCAATATTAGGTTGAAATGCAATGTATGGCCTTTTTATGGTAAGCCGCTTTACATAAATAGACTAAAGGTTGTGGCCCGCCCACTTTTTAGGGCAGCCCCCATACAAATCTACTGCCCACTTTTGACTTTTTGTATGAAAACTTCTTTATTAAAGTCAATATTGGGTTGAAATGCGAAATGGTATCATTTTTTGGACAGCCGTTTAACATATACAGACTAATTGGCGTGGCCCGACCACTTGTTGGGGTAACTCCCATACAAACCCTCCGTGCAATTATGTGTTTTTTATGAAAAAAATTCTTTATTTATATCAATATTAGCTTGAAATTTGATTTGGTGGATTGTAGTGGACAACCGCTTCATATACATATACAAATGGGCGTGTCCCGCCCACTTTTTAAGGTAGTCCCATATAAACCCACAGCGCACTTTTATGCATTTGTATGGAAAACGTCAATATCAACTTGAAATTCGATATGGATTCATCTTACACATCAACTACATCGCTTCGAACACATATAATACTTTTTAGGGTAGCCCCAATTTAAACCCCCACTTTTATGCTTTACAATACTACTTAAAATTTCGTGTGAATGGTATTAGAGCTTCGGCTCAACCGAAGTTAACGTTTTTTCTTGTTTAAAATAACATTCTGAATAAGTTTAACAGAGTTGCCATTGTTAGGGGCTACCTCTAAAAGTTATTATATAGGGACTATAATACGCTCATATATCGCGATTTAGCCACACGTCTCAAAAATTTATATTAAATACGCAACAACATCCAACAACGGACCACCATATCTAGTATCACTTGAATACACAGTTAAACGTTTAACAATCACAATACACGCTTTAAACATTATAAATTTATTTTTGAATTTACGTATAATAATTGTTAAGATAAACCATTTGGAATTCTTGTTTTGTGTTATAATGAATTGGAAAAGGAGCAAAAGTTTAAAAAAATGTGCTAAAAGGAAATATTAAACGAAAGACCCGTGGTTGCAACAAAGATTGTTGGTGGATATGTAATCACCATTCAACATATTGGATGCTTTCTGGCAATGGAACATAAAGGATAATTTATGTGTGGTGGTTCGCTTGTAACGGCATTGTATCTCATTTCGGCTGTCCATTACGTGCAGGACATCATGGATTAAAGTTATCCAATGAAATTTAAAATTCGACTTCAATGGCGTTTAACAAGTTATGATTCCAGCAAGTTACAGTCAAGCTACAAACTGTATTAGAACGCAAACATGTGAGTAAACTCCTGGATACAATTGATGGGCACATACAAGAACAATGGATACGAAGCCACAGAACTGGAAATTTTACAATCTGAATCTCCTGAGTCTTTTTTTTTCTCAATATATCAGCACACGTCATGCTTAAAGTTATAGGGCGTTCAATTAAATATATTTGTGCACATTTCTCTTTGTTTATAATGGCAAGTACCCATTATAAACAAAGAGAAATGTGCACAAATATATTCAATTGAACTATAAACTTCATACTATAAACTTCATTCGGAGTAGTTCCGCCTAACTAATGTCATTACTTGGATCTGCATTGGAGCAGTGCATTATCAATATTCTGGTCGAGTTAAAGTTGTCTTTGCATGGAATTTATTACACTATTCACACAGGGTATAAATTGTATAATAATTTAGTCACAATTACCACGCATTACAAGAAGAATCGGAGACTCCATTTTGTGACATTGATTAAACTGTCATAAATTGGTCAGAACTGTCAACGCTAATTTCAATTATGTTCAGTTTGGTTTGCCATTTTATCATGAACAAACTAACGCCAGAACAAAGCTTGGAAATTGTGCAAATTTATTTTAAAAAGTCGTGATTCAGTTCGAGAATTTTACCATGCTCTATGTCCATTTTGCGGTCGACAAAATCGTCCATCCGAGCGACTAATTTGATTAACCATGGATCGTTTTCGTACCAGTATACAATAAATTATAACACACATCCGCAAAGACGTCGTAGAGAAGAAACAATTAGCACTGTGTAGCAATTACCACTGTGTAGGATTGAGGAGGACCGAAATTAGTCATTCCGCCATCGTGCACAACAATTGGAGCTGTGTAAATTCATTTTATGGAAAATTTTACGTAAAGATCTCCGACTTCGACTAATGAATGATTATCGTTTGTGCCGTACGTTCGGTCAATGAAAGTTGCAAATCAAATGGAAGTCAAACCATGGCTTTATCGCAATATTCTGTTCCGTAATGATGCTTATTGTTGCTTCATGTCAATAAGCAAAATTGAAGCATTTGTTTCGAAGAAAATCTACGGAAGATTGTCGAGACACCGTTAGATCTACAAAAAAATCAATGTTTGGTGCGTTTTATGGGCCGGTCGACTCAATGGTTCTTACTTCTTTAAAACTGAGACCGGCAAAAACATTACCATCAACAGACATCATAAGCATGATAAACGATTATTTCGTGTCCTAATTGAATAGGACATTTATTGAAGTTATGTTTTTCCAACAGGACGACGCCACATACCATACAGTGCGTCAAACAAACGACTTGCTAAATTAAACATTTGCCGAACTCTTAATATCTCGAATTGGCCCAGTCAATGCGTGCGATTTAACGCCTTTGGATTATTTTCTCTAAGAAATTGGACTTCCAGAATGAGCCAGACGCCAGCCGCTTCTGCCCATATGCCCGATATAAACACCAGCATTCCCGTGCCAAAAGGGCAAGTGTGGAGCGTAGTATAGCCGCAGTTCCACCCAGGTTTTGCTTCTCTTTCAATTAACTTCTATAAGCAAACAATCATGTATTAAGTAAAGTAATTTTGTTTTTTTTTTTTAATGGAAGAGATGCACTAATGTCATCAATATTTAAATAATATTGCAAAATCTTTTTGAAATGTTTCTTAAAATTTCACTTGATTTCACTAATCAAACGCTAAAAACTTTAATGAAAATACGTAAAGAAAAAAGCAGGCGTTAGGTTAGGCAGATAAAGTGCTGCAGGAAATGAAACAAAATGGACATTATTAAAAAATATAGTCGAAAAAATATTTGAAATCAACCTAATTAGTACATTCTTAGCACACTGCTGCTTCAAAAAACTCAACGACGATGTCCAGTCGAGCGTGGATTGAATTTCTTTTCTTAATTTTCAGCATTTACATTTTCATTTCTCTATATGCCTGCCGTAAGCAAATTGAATGAAATGAAAATAATTTTTCTTGTTATCCTGACTTGAGCACAAATTGAGCAGAAAATAACTAATAAAGCCTGACGGCTTTAGCTTTCCTCCCGGCATCCTTGCCGCGCTACGTGCTAAACTACCAAAGTTAAGGACATTTCAATTTATAGAGAGGAGAGGCTGGAGAGGGTGATGCTGAAAAACGAATGTCGACTATTTTGAAAAGTTGCCTGCCATTGGATGTCTGCCACAATAGGTAATTTTCACTTCAATTTAACATTTTCCATTATTTTTTTTTTTTCATTTTCATTCAAACGATTTTTTTTTTTGTCGTTTACTTTTAATTTGAAAATTGAACTTTTTCGTTGATTATTTTCTAGCGTTCCTATAAGCATTTCAATAAGAATAAGAAGTTTCCTACGCTCGTCTGCTCCTTCTCCAATTTGTATTTTCCTGCTTTTCCAACAAAAAATATTTTTAATGTTCTGTTTCTGTCTCCTTTCTTGCCAAACTCGGCAGGTGATGATGTAAAACTTTGACGATTATAAATCTGATTTTGAATTAAATTGGCGATATTTGATAAAAGGAACTGCAAAGCGTTGAGATATTAAAAATTCCAATTAATTTTTTTACTGTGCTTGTAATGCCTTGAAGGAAAGCATCTAATGCTCCATTAAATACGATACGTTCTGTACATTTTTTGATCAGCACAACGTAGCGAGTGATTTTATTTATGTCCGTCTGTCTAGCTATCTGAAACAACGCAAGTAGAATATAATAGAAATGGAATTGGGTCCTGTTGTAACCAGAAGCAACGTATAGAAAAATCTGTTCCATTTTTTATACCCGGCACCCAAAGGGACAAGCGTATAATGAGTTTGTAGAAAGTATATTCTTGATCAGGAACGGAAACTGAGTTGATTTAAACATATCCCTCTGTCCGTCTGCCCGTAAGTTTGTATAAAACAATATATCTCAAGATCTATAATATTTAGAGACTTAAAACTTGGACACTTAGATGCTACGTTCGAAAACATGGTACAAAACCTGAAAGTATCAAAAGAACATTTTTATAGGATTGAGAAATAAGATAGAAATAAGAATGTCCGTGTATCTATTTGGCTGTGTGTTTGTGAAAACGAGAAGGAGTTCCTCAGTTTTCATCGCATCTTTCTCAAACCCGTTACGGAGACTTTCTGAGATCGTGATTTGTTCAAGGTACTCTATACGTGGCACATTCTTTTAATGTAAATGAGAAACCATTTTATTGCAGCCAATGTCAATGGACGTAAGCTTTACATGTATATTACATGTAGGGGTAGATCCCATACAAAACCACCACTAACATTGTTAATTTTTTAAATAAAACTTTCCTATTTGTCTTTATTATTATACGAGGGCTGCTATTTATATTTCGGGAACTGACAACACTAATGTCAAAAGCTGAAATCTGGCAACACCATAATAAAGTTTGACATTTTTTGGCATAAACGTACTCACAAAGTTTTGATATACAATTGCTTTTTGTTTTGTTTACAGTGAGTTAAGAAAAGCAATTTTGCCAAAAAATGATAATTGCTCTCGTTGGATACCCCATAATTTATCAATCGCTCAAAAAAGACTCGCGCCGATTAGTGTAACGAAATGATTAAAATGTTCGACCGTGGTGCTTCAAAAGACATCATGGATATATGCGTATGAGCCGGAAACAAAACAGCAATCGACCGTGTGGGTATTCCAAGACGAGCCAAATCCAACAAAAGTTATCCGTGGAAGAAGCACAGCGAAGCAAATGATCGCCTGTTTCTTCGGCCGAATGGGTCATGTAACCACTATGCCGCTTGAGAAACGTAGGACGGTCAATTCTGAGTGGTACACGACCATTTGTTTGCCGGAAGTCTTCGGAGAATTTCGTAAAACCAACCGCCAAAGACGAATCATTCTCAATCATGACAATGCGAGCTCTCACACATCTCGTCAAACAAGTGCATTTTTAAGCAGTCAAAACATCGAATTAATGACTCATCCTCCGTACAATCCTGATTTGGCACCCAATGACTTCTAGAATTCTAATACTTTTGCTTTCTACTTGAATTCCACCTAACAAAGTGCATATCATTCAAATAACAGTGTCGATATGGGACAAAATTGCCGAAATTCTTTCTTTTAGGGCCTTTTCATTGGGCCTAATAATCTCAGCATTCACATTCTTTACTTAAATATCAGCTTTTTGTGGTGATGACAAAAACGTTTATATGTTATCAATAATTTAAAAAAAAAAAATGTTATAAAAAAAAAACGTAATTCGTTCGCTGCGCATGACAGCATTCTTTGAGATTGGTGAAAATATGCAGAATGTTAACTCTTATGGGAAAATGTACAGGAACATTCTTTAAATTCTTTAATTTCTCGATATTCAAGCTGAGTATATGAGGTTAAGGTAGAAAGGCACTATTATATTCAAACTAATTGTATAGTTCATTTGCTGTCCAAACTACAGCCGAGCTGTCTCAATACTGAGTTATTCAATTATAATTTTGTTACATTTTGAAAAGCTCATGCCAATCGCTCTGGAGGTGGTGTTCTAATATCAGTCAAATCGTCTCTGTTGTCTGAGGAAATTGGTATATATCAGGACATTGAATTTATATGTTTTAAAACTTTTTTTCGTGGTTTCAACATATACATTACTTGCTCATACATTCCTCCTTCTCCGGAAACGAGGATCTACTGTGTCTTACATTGCTACTCTTTTACATGAAAAAGACCATCTTATTGCTTTAGGCGATTTTAATCTACCTAATATAAGATGGTTAAATTTGATTGATACCTCTATGCTGATTCCAGCGGTAAAGAATGCGTTTCTTGATAGTCTTTTTGAATTGTCCATGCAACAGTGCAATAATGTTCCCAACAGCTCTGGAAGACTTCTTGATCTTGTTTTTGTTGATACTGGTTTTGGTGTTATGCTAATTATTTAATAAATGTTAAACGAAACATGCGTCACATTCCAAATTTGTTTTTCAATTTCGTTAATACGAAACGTAGTACTTCAGCGTATCCTTCGCAATTATTTTTTAATGGTGAAGTTGCATCTTCTGATTCGCCTACATCAGATTTGTCTGGCGACTTTTTCCAAAGTACGTATTCTTGCAGCTCTGTTAATCCTAGTTTCTCATATCCTTATAGCATTACATCGTATGACTTTGTATCTCCTCCCGCTATATCCATACAAAATATATTCACATGTCTTTTATCAATTAAATTCTCTTTCCTACCTGGCCCGGATAATATTCCCAGTTGTATTCTAAAACAATGTTCTAGAGCTCCATTTGTTTTCCTTTATCAATTCTTTTCAACATATCCATAAAGCTATGTAAATTTTCATCTCTTTGGAAAAAATCTTTTATTATCCTTTTACATAAAACGGGTAGCAAGTCTGAAGTATCGAATTAGAGAGGTATTGCTAAGCTGAGTGCTATTCCAAAGCTGCTTGAAAAAATCATTTGTGACCAATTGCAACAGACATTAAAGTCTGTTGTCAGTTCTTTCCAACATGGTTTCGTTAGAGGAAAATCTATTACAACTAATCTTTTAGAATTTTCAACTGTTGTAAATAATGGTTTTAAGTCGGGTTGCTAAAGCTTTTGATAGTGTGTGTCATAAGCAGCAACATGATAATGTGTTAATACATACAGCCCGATCTGTTAAATCGTATATAGAGAGCTAAAATGTGGAGCTATTCAGCTGGCCGCCCTACTCACCGGATTTGAATATCAACTAAAATGTTTGGGTATGAATGACTCGTAAAGTATATGGATCGGAATAACAATATTCGAGTATACCCAAACTAGCTCAAGCCATCGAATTAGCTTAGAGCTCGATTTCGATAAATTATTTGTGTATTCCTTCGAAACCGGATGTGTGAAGTTTTGAAGCAGAAAGGTGGCTCTACGCACTTTTAACATGTATAAAAAAAACCTAAAGTACTCCAATTACTTTAAGTTTAGGTAATGTTTGTGTTGAAATGAATCAGTATTCTCTAATATGTTTTTTTTTCGTTAAAGTGTCCTATTCAAATGGCGTAAAATTAAGAGCCCGTATTTTGCTGATATTTAGTTATTAATTTTTTTTAATACTTTAGTTTTAAATCTTACTTCTAGTCAAGTTACAACAATTAAATGAAATTAAATTTAAAATAAAAATTAAGTCGCTTGAATGCTTGGTTTGGAAGCAGTGGGTGATAGAAAACAGACTTAAGAGGAGGTCCAGTTCAAGTGGCTAGGAGTGTATGTATGTATAAATATTTACTGATGATGATGACCGGATGATGTTTTAGTACCATGAAAACCTTTCTTTTTTTGGGAACATTTGTTTGTTCATCTGTTCATTTCATCTAGTCATTATTATAAAATTGTTTTCAGGTTTTGCATACACTTGCTCGAAAAAGTCTGCGTACACCACAAAAAAATTTGAAATTTTAACTTTAATCGCAAATATCTCAGCTAATGTTTTATGTAATGAATCAAACTATATTTCATTATACAATATAATTTATTAATTTATCTTAACTAATCTTATTTTTATTTAATTAATTTTATGCTACAACATGTTAAAAAAGCACTACCGCAAAAGTCTGCGTACAGTCTTTTTTTCGAAGAAAATGATATGTTAATAACTGGTAGGATAACATCCCTTTCTCGTCAGTACCTCCGTAAGACGTCTTGGCATGGAGTCCACAAATTATTTTTTTTACTTCAGTTGTAATTTTTTCCCATTCCTCCATTATTATGCTTTTTTTTTGTATTTTTGGAGGTAATTGTGTGTTGATGTATTCTGCATTCGAGCAAGTCTAACAAATGCTCTATGGGAATCAGGTCCGGACATTGGGAGGAGTACTCAACTGACTTTTTATATTATAAAGGAGCCAGAGCTTTACTTTATGCGCACTGTGCTTGGGGTCGTTGCCTATTTGGAACCAAAATTCTTCTTGCAGCCCCAACTTCTGGGAACTTTGCAGCAAATTAGCATTCAAAACTTGGATATAACTAGTTTTATCCATTATTGATTCAATAAATGTAAGTTTCCCTATACCATTGGCTACCATATACCATATACCCCAAACCACAACTCCTTCTCCACCATGTTTTACGGTTGTCAACAAATTTTCATTTTCAAAGGCCGTACCGCTTTTTCGTCATACCAGCTTTTTTCCTTTTATCCTGAAAATACAAAATTTGCTCTCATCCGAAAAAAAAACCTTGACTTAAAACTTTGGGGGCTTGTGGGCAACTTGACAATGATGCCGAGCTTTTTTTTTTTAGAAATTTCAGGGCTGTATCATCGGATATTATTTTTGAATACATTTCTTCTACTTCTAGTTTCAGTTGGATTCTACCGCACTAACTGAATGTCTCGTTTTTTCTCTCATTTTGTTAAGAGAGATGGACGACCTGATAGGGGTCTTGGCAGCTTGGAACCCGTTGAAGTATAGTTAGTTACAACTCTTTATATTGATTAGTGAGCTCTACTCACTACTTTTCCAATTTTCCTATAGGATTTTCCCTCAAGATATAGCTTTAAAATAGTTTTTCAACCATCCGTTATCGATAGTTTTGTTCGGAAAACACTCGTGAACATTTTCGATAACAATATTATTGTATCTAGTCAACTACAAAACCTTGGTTTAAAAGCATTCAATAAGTCGAAAAGATACAAGACTGTAAGTTACTACGTGCAATATAAAGCACTGAGATTGTCCGTAACAAATATAATTAACTCTTATAAGCGAAGCTACTACTGCTCAAAACGTATTAGAAAAGAGAAAAGAGTCTTGACAGTACAATATAAATGTTGTTGAAGTCAATTCTATGTTCGGGCAGCCTAAAGTAGTAATACCTACCAATAATTCGTACCTGAGTACTGTACCTTATAATAGCTGTGATAATAGGTTTAGTTTTGGCTGTGTGAGTGAGCGTGATGTTGTAGAGTCGATTATTAAAATTAAATCAAATGCTGTTTGTCTTGACGACGTACATCTGAGTTTCATAAAAATATGTACCTCTCCCTTATGTATTGCCTTACATTACGTATATATTTACTACTGTTCTATTTTTCGCGGGAATTGGAAAGCAGCTAAGGTTATCCCCATACCGAAGACAAATAGTGATTACAGGCCAATATCAATCTTAAGTTTTTAATCAAAAGTCTTTGAACAGTTGATTACAAAGCAAATGACTCAGTTTCTTGATCACAATTTGCTTCTGAACAATAAACAATCTGGGTTTAGAATGAGTACAAGCTGTACAACTGCGCTGTTAAATGTTACTGATGACATTCGAATTGAGTTGGATAAAAACAAAATAACTTTTTTAACTCTACTTGACTACAGTAAAGCATTCGACACTGTTGATCATGATATTCTTTGCGCTTAACTCGGGATCCAATTTAATAGTCATAGGCGACAGGCAGTTGTTACTCCTATAGCCATGTCATCGTTTTTACCAATAAATTGTGGCGCCCCTCAAGGATCAGTACTTAGTGCCTTATTGTTCTCCATATATTTTAACGATCTACCGTCCGTTTTGTCTAATTGTGAAGTTCATATGTATGCTGATGATGTCGAAATGCATGTTAGTCGTCGCTTGGAGCAAATAGACAAAGGTGTTAGAGTGTGCAATAATGAACTCGTGGCAATATGTGACTGGGCGAAGCAAAATGAACTGCGCCTTAACCCAGCTAAATCAAAATGTGTTGGTATTTACAAAAAATGTATAAACCTAGCTCACTTGCAAAAACTTTCCTTACAAGATTCGTATATTGAATATGTAGATGCAGCAAAGAATCTAGTTATTGAGTTCAGTAGAACTTTAACTTGGAATAACCACATTATCAAAGCGTCAGGAAGAACATTTACTATATTACTATTCATAACACAACACATATTTGTAATTCAAATGCAGGCATATTTAATACCAACACTTTTTTATGGAGTATGGCAAATTTTCGCTAATTGCGATTCAGTGAGCCAACAAAGATTGAAAGTTGCATTTAATAGGATCATCTGTCAATACATATAAAAAAACAACAACGGATCAAGTGCGAGTCGGACTCGCGCACAAAGGGTACGGAACCCTTTGAACTATAAAAACCATGAACCATGAACTATAAAAAAAAAATCATGTCTGTTGTATGGGAGCCCCACTTAACTAAATATTCTGTGAATATTTGAAGCGTCTACCTGTTGCCGTCTGATTCGGAACTACTTTCATCTAAAGTGCAAGGTAAACAATGTTCTGACAAAAGTTGTAAAATATCATTATCTAAATTCTTCTTTTTTGAGTTGCTTTGTGGTTGGCGTAAATTTGATATCAAATTATCTGATGAACACAAAAGCGCATGCATTAAGTCCTCTATTGTATTTAATCGGGATGTCTTTCGCGTATGGTGCTCACGGAAATTGCGGTAATCTTTGTTCCGTGCTTCTAATGCGTCTTCCGAAATTTTTCCTATTGGAAGTGGTGACACTTTAATTATATCGGCTCCATGTATTAAGATTTTATGTATGGAACACGGCATATAAAATCAAGTATACTGTGTGATAAAAAGTTCTGCGGTCTGTAAAGCATATTGCCTAAAAGAAACAATATCGTGATTTATTGCCCGCAAACAATCGAGCGTAAAATGACACTGAATCTGTAAATTAGCTCTTCATACACTCCGGATATTTCGGATGCCAATATTGGTTCTCTGTAAAATCGCCTGGCCGTATTGCCGTCATTGGTGTTGTCGCAACCAGCCATTGGGTTATCAGCAAGCAAAGACAATTTTCTTGTTAAGCCTTCTTGAACATACAATTTCCTTTCTTTTACAGCTTGTTTATCGGCATCGAGAACTTGCCATTTTTTAAGATGCAGCCAACCTATAAGATATATGTAGAATACATTCAAAGCACCGAATCCTTGGTGTTAATGATCTAACAGCATCAATGTCATTCATTAGCTAGCACATACTTGGGAAGATGATTCTGCAAGAGCACTAAATGCTTTCCCATCTATCATCGTTAAATGAAATTAATGGTGTATCTTTAAATAACCAATGCTTGTTGGGATAATTTTTGATATTTCATTATTACAACTAGCAACTTCTAATCTAACCTACTCTGCAGATTCCTTGGAACAAAGTATTTTCAAGGGTCTACAGAATCGAGGTGGGAAAGGTTACGGATTTTCCCAAATTGTCACGGATCCCTTTTGCAGTTGTAATGGGACAATGCAAACTGCAAACAAGTATTCCATTGATTCTAAAAAAGATTTTTTTTTTTTTTTTTTTGTAATATCTTCGTCATTAGCCATTGAAACAAGTTCCGACGCCGCATTTCGTTTTCCAGCTTTGTACAAACTGCAAGTTGTTGCTACTACGAGTTTACTGTGTGAGATGTTTCGTTAACAATTTGGGAAACTTTATTCAATTTGGTTTTGTTGGAACATTCGTCGAACAGCTTATCGGGTCTTCCACGATTAGTCAGTGGATTAACTAATAAAAGTTGTCCGTCTAACCACTCTTTCTTCATTATCAAGTAAAGTAGCAGGTGGCCGCAAATGATTTTGGACATTTTTCATTCACAAGACAACATAGAATTAAAAAAAAAACAAGAAAAAACGTTAACCTCGGTTGAACCGAAGCTCTAAAACCATTCACACGAAACTTTAAATAGTATTGTCATATATAAAAGTGGAGGTTTAAATAGGGGCTATCTAAAAAAGTGGGTGGTACACGCTCAATAGGAGATGTGTATGAATCGATGTAGTAGATGTGTAAGATGCCGCCATATAGAATTTCAAGTTGATATTGGTGTTTTATATACAAAGGCATAAAAGTGAACTGTGGGTTTATATGGGACTACCTCAAAAAGTCGGCGGGACTACCTCAAAAAGTAGGCGGGACACGCCCCTTTGTATATGTATATGAAGCGGTTGTCCATTAAAATCCACAAAATCAAATTTCAAGCTAATATTGATCTAAATGAAGGATTTTTTCATAAAGAACACAAAATTGCACGGTGGGTTTGTATGGGGGCTACCTCAAAAATTGGGCGGGCCATGCCCAATTGTCTATGTATGTTAAGCGGCTGTCTCTTAAAAGTCACCATATTACATTTCAACCTAAATTTGACTTTCATAAAAAAGTTTTTCTTACAAAAAGTAAAAAGTGGACCATAGGTTTGTATGCGAGCTATCCCAAATGGTGGGCGGGGCACGCCCGTTATTCTATGTATGTAAGCGGCTGATCATTAAAAGGCACCACATCGCATTTCAACCTAATATTGAGTTTAATAAAGAAGTTTTCATACAAAAAGTCAGAAGTGGGCTGTAGGTTTGTATGGGAGCTAGCCCAAATAATGGGCGGGTCCCACCCATTAATTTATATGTCAAGCATCCGTTCACTAGAAGTTACCATATCAATTATTAAGTTGATATTGACTACAATAAAAATATTTTTCATACAAAAAGTCAAAAGTGGGCGGTGAGTTTGTATGGGGGGGCTACCACAAAAAGTGGGCGAGGCAGGTCAATCTTGACACTCTATTAAACTGGATAGCATAAAAATTGGTGCCCAAAAAATGCGCAACAACATACAGACGGACAGACAGACATACAGACAGACAGACATACAGACAGACGGACATGGCTAGATCGATTCGTCTCGTCGAGCTGTTCAAGAATATATATACTTTATGGCTCCTTTAATGCGTTACAAACTTTCAGACAAACTGATAATACAACTTCACACTATGTGTGAATGGTATAAATATATTCTACCGCGAATACCCACGATTAATATCAGAAGTTTCGGTTCACAGAAAAGTCTTACATTGGCTTTTTTCAAGCAGTTAGTGGTATAGTCAACTTTAACTAATTTTTTTTTTCTACAACACTAAAGCACAGGTCACAAAAAAAATTGTTTTTAGTTATAACATAAGTAAGTCTAACTATAAATAAAACCACTTTTCTACCACTTAATTACGATAAACGGCAACTTTAGAGCAAATTTGACAATGCACAGAAAACACGTGGTAAAGCTTAGTGATGCACCGGCACCGAAACATATGTTGTGTTTGACAGCTCACAGCTGTTCAACTAGAGAAGGGGTTCCCAACCTTTTATTCTTCTTGTTAGCAGGAATTTCTATGTAGGTGTAATAAAAAATAAACTTTAATAATCAAACTGAAACTTTAATTAAAAACTCAATGGGAACTTACGCAAAAAGAAATAATAATATTTTTAGGATAAACTTCTGTAATTTTGTATTAATGTGATTTCTGAGCTTACATCTTCTTCACGAGTTCGGTTATTCTAGGAATATTGTTACTCTATGTTATTCTAGGAATATTGTTACTCAAAGCTACATAAAAAATCATTCGCGGACCATATTTTGGCTTCTGCGGACCACTGGTTGAGAGCCAGTGAACTAGAGCATGTCAATCAAAATAGAAACGATATATAAGTTCAGTGGGACATTAGTAATCGATAGAGACACAATTTTGGAGCAATTAAACACTTTGAAAATTGAATTAAGTGGAGCTAGATCGACCATTTCGCACACTGTGCGCTGTTCGCCTTTGGAATCAATTACCACCTCAACTTAAAACAATTCGAAGTGCCATGCAATTTAAAGAAAAAATAAAATTATGCCTTAACAATCAAAACTTATAAAATTTTAAAGAAAATTTAAAATAAGTTTAAAATAAGTTTCATAATTTAATAATTTTATTAATTTTATTATTTTATTCTATAATACAGCAGCAGATCTTAATTTAAACGAATCAATTTTGGGAATTTTAGGAACTTTAACTAATGTGACTAGAGCGTTAACTCATGAGAACTTTCTTGTAGCACTAGCAGAAGAAGTTTTATCTTCTATGTTAGCTAATGCAAGCAGCAGAATCCTTTGCAACCTAATAAAAATTATTTAACAACATTATTCATAATTTTATTTTGTATTTAAAAAATATTTCTATTATTTGCTTAGAAATTAGTTTTATTTATTTATTTGCTTTTTTGTGTTCTAAGCAAATGTTCGCATTTTATTAATTAGCTCATGTATACATACATTTGTATATGTATATGTGTACATATATATACATATATATGTTTATATGCCAGCCACTCTATTATATACATACATATGTACACTCCTCCCCCTTTTTAGTTAGTTTAGCTCAGAACAACAAAAAACACCACCGTAATTGATAAATTTGAGTGAAGAGAATCCAGATTGTTTTTACGCTCAATGTTTCTCCTTTCGTCGTAACTCACTCAAGGGGTATTTGCGTCGAAGGGGTATTTAGTTCTAAACGGGGTAGTTTGCACTCAACTCAATTTCTATGTTTAATATTTCTCCACTTTTGCAATGTTTTCTCCTTTAGCAACAATTGAGTAGCAAAATTGAGCGTTTTGCATAAAAAACACTCAAAAAGCGACTTAACTTTGCTTTGAGTGTTTAGCTAAAATGTAGCGCCATCTAGCAGTTGAATTACTGCTACTTTCCAGCGTAAGACGGCGCAGGCTTACTTGTGAGGTGAGTTACAGTGCGTGTGCCACTAGAGGGCGCTAATTGATTAAATAAAATATTTGTTAACTAATTTCGAATAGATGGCGCCACGTGTACCAATTTGGAAAAAGAATTTTTCAAAACTTTTTTAGAAGGAGAACTAACAATTTTGTTTTATTTAACGAAAAAAAAACAGATTCTTTCATGTCCATGAACATGACGTAGCGTCCAGTATATAAACTGCTCATGCTGGAGTTGCACAAGGTAGTGTTTTAGGCCCAGTGCTGTACACAATTTTTACAGCCGACTCACCTACAACAAACGCTGTAGAGTTAGCTACATACGCTGATGACGCTGCAGTCTTTGCTGCCAGCAATGATTCACATGTTGCATCCAACCTACTTCAAGAAGAACTTGGTTTAATTGAGGTATGGCCAAAAAAGTGGAGAACAGAAGTCAGTGCAGGCCACATTCTCGCTGCGAACAGCAAACTGTCCTCTAAATGGCTCCTCCATTCCAGTTAGCAAAACGGTGAAATAACTGGAAGTACATCTGGACAGGCGGCTCACTTGGAGGCAGCACATAAAAGCAAAGCCAGCACAGCTAAAGGCAAAGACCAGAAAAACGTACTGGCTGTTAGAACCACGCTCCCAACTAAGCCTTGAGAAGAAAATACGGCTTTACAAGGCAGTTCTTAAGCCAGTATGGACTTACGCGTTGCAGCTGTGGGGAACAGCTAGCAATTTAAACATACGCTGACTGCTCTAGTTCTTTTTATGGGACATTACCTGGAGACCAGGAGCTGAAGGAGCCTGAAATCTGTTTGCATATTTGGAATCAGCATCGTCCATATGCCTTATATACAAAATTTCAGATTTTTCGTTCAATCCGCTGAATTAATCCCATGAAAGGGTTAAAGTGAGTTGTAAGTTTGTTGGGGCCAATCTCTAAAAGTGAGCATAGCATGTCCCTTGATGCGAAGCTTTCGTCCGTGCGAAGCCACCATGTCCGATATTAAGTTGAGTTTAGCTGAAATAAAATTAAGAAGTTTTCTAAATTGGAAGGGTTTGTATGGTGATACACCTCAAATGGAGGAATCACACCCCTTTCTCTATAAAGGGCGTCTTACAGAAATCTCTTCCAACCGAATTCCAAATCTCGTTGTCATAGAAATCTGTTTTTGGACCGCTTTTAAATCTCTCGTTTTTGTTTTTTTGTTCAAGAGATTTAGGTAAATACACCACCTAGCAAATTTTTTAATGTACTACAAGTAGAAATAATTTTACTAATGGTAACAAAAATATTCTTCTGAGTAATCTGCCTCCAAGTTTTATAACATTTTATTTGTTTAGTTTATTATTATTGCATTTTTCGAAATCTCTAGAAGATAAATGTAGTTTTTTGTCAGCAGCCCAAGCCAAACAAAAAAATAGAGATGCTAACTTACTTAAAATTTACTTCGAAAATATTCGAGGTTCTAATATAATTGAATAGTTCATTACGTTTTGTTTCATATTAGAGGTACCAGCCAAAAGTTCTATAGCGAATACTGTTTTTATATCAGCTGAGCTTAGGAACCTTATAAATAATAAGCGAAAGTTCCGGAAAAATTGGCAAACCAGTAGATGTCCAGCAGATAAAACTAGGTACAATACAGCATCATTCCAACTTAAAAAGCGCTTGCACGAAGTAAGAAATGAAGCAACTGCAGAGTTTTCCAAAAGACTGGATCCTAACACGAAAGACTATGAATACAGCCTTTGGAGAGCTACCAAATATTTAAAACGACCTGCAAAACGAAGTGTTGCTATACGTAATCATAATGGAGAATGGTGTAAAACCGCCAAAGCTAAGGTTGAGGCATTTGCACAACAATTACACTCAACATTTCAACCAAATTCAAATCTTGCGCCTGAATCTACTGAAATAATAGAGTTTCTGGATGTACCTTGTCAAATGCGCATGCCAATTCGTAGAATTACTGTGTCTGAAATCAAAGAAGAATTCGCAAAACTTAATCAAAAAAGGTCACCAGGCTATGATAAAATAGACGGAAGAGTTACGAAAATGCTCTCTCAATAGTGTATTAAATTTTTAGCATTAATTTACAATGCGATTTTGAGGCTGGATCACTTTCCTATACAATGGAAATGTGCGGAGGTGATAATGATTCAAAAACCAAACAAGCCTGAATATATTCTCTCGTCCTACCGTCCTATTAGCTAGAATGTCACCATTCTCCAAAGAGTTCGAAAGAATACTTATGTGTAGATTGTTACCAATTTTGGATGAATACAATATAATACCGGAGCATAAGTTTGGGTTTAGGAGAGGTCATGGGACTCCAGAGCAATGTCATCGTATAGTGGATATAATTACAAGTGGATTCGAGAAGAAACTGTATTCTGCGGCAGTATTTCTTGATATACAACAAGCATTTGACCGAGTGTGGCATCCAGACATGTTAAATAAAATGAAAAAAACTGCTTCCTGCTCCACTTTTCCTCTTATTGAAATCGTTTCTAAGCAATCGACACTTTTATGTTCAAATGGAAGGAAAAACATCGAAACTATATAGCATCCATGCTGGTGTTCCACAGGGCAGTGTTCTGGGACCTGTCCTTTACACAATATTCACTGCCGATCTTCCTGTTGTCAGTGATGTTCAAGTAGCCACTTATGCTGATGATACAGCTATAATTGCATCTAAAGACACTGCGGCAGAAGTATCTCAACATATTCAAAATGAAATAGTTGAAATAGAGCGATGGCTTAAGAAATGGAAAATAAAGGTTAATACTGAGAGTCGAAACTCTGCTCTGACAAGAGGAGATTGTCCGTCAGTATTTTTAAATAATTCACAAATTCCTCATAGTGACTCCGCAAATTATCTTGGACTCGATATAAATCGGAGAGTAACTTGGAAAAGTCATATTAAAGGCAAGACAAAGAAACTCAACATAAAAACAAAAAAAAATGTATTGGCTGCTTGGGAGAAAATCGCAGCTTAGTTTGGAGAACAAAGTTCGGCTTTACAAGGCTATTTTAAAGCCTGTGTGGACATATGCTATCCAATTATGGGGAACTGCAAGCCAATCAAATATTGAAATTCTTCAACGATATCAGTCCAAAACGCTTAGACTTATTGTTGACGCCCCCTGGTTTGTGGCTAATGACCAAATTCACAAAGATTTAAATATTCCATACATTAAAGATGAGATACGTAGAATAAGCACAAGGTATGTTGAGAGACTACATGATCATTTAAATGTTTTGGCAATAGGCCTACTAGATAATAGCGATACAACTCGAAGACTTAAAAGAAATCATGTGTTAGATTTACCTTTTAGAGATTAAATTTTGTATATATTGTAAGTAAACTCTTAATTATAGAATTTTGAATATAACAGCTGTTCTAACTGGAGTACAGCTATTTCTGTTATATTATGAACTTTCAACTAAGCCAAAATCTCTAGAAATTTATGTGACACACCTGTATATGAAGCGTTCGTCAATAAGAAGCCACTATATTCAATTTTAAGTTGATATTTTAAGTTGATATTGAATTCCAAAGATAAGTTTGTATGGGGGCTACAGCTGGTAGTGTTGTTTGGGGTCAAAACGCTTTACTTGTAGTGGTAACTTAAGTCCTAGTAGCATAATAAGTCAAACGAGTCCATGTCAAATAAATACGGAGTTTGCGGAATGAATTTAAGTTTTCATTTTGATCAAATAGTCGAGTACAAAATAAGGATATTTGCAAACAATTAAGCAATCTCTGTTTTCGTTTCATGTATCAATATCATGCATTAAAATCAGCAACCAGACCGCAAAGTCGGCCGATATCTGCCTCATGATACTTAAATTTTATTTTTGGACGTATTGGTCCGTCGAAGAGGTGAATTGACGCTCAGAACGAGGCAAAACATCAACCATACTGCGGTCCGACTTGCACTGTTTGTACCACTCGTATGCCTGTGTTTTTGGAATTACATTGTCGACTCTCTCTAGACTTTCATTCAAATTTTTTAAGCATAACATGCAATTTACTTGCATAACATGCAACACTATCTTCTTTACCAAATAATATCGTACGAACCATCTAACAAAATGTCTCACAGTTGTACCAAACTTTATACACGATAGTTGTGAGAAAATGGGGATGGAGTCGTTTGCAGAAGTGAAAAGTTCTTTGGCCATTCTCTTGGGAGCGGTCAAATTACGATTTATTTTACAAGTAACTCACAAACGTCCGTTAGAACGCGTATCGTCTGGGTAAACCACGGAACCTCCGTGTGGGAAGGCAATCGCTGCCTTTAATTTGGGGTTGGTGCACTGGATTTGGTTCTCTCCACTGCAAAACAATATTTATCAGTGAAGACTCACTCGGATGACAACCCCCGCAAATGATTTAAGGACCATGATGTACGGATATGCACCTGGTATACCCTGTCCCTCCATAGGGATGGTGTAGATATTCAGCTGGTTGATGTCCTCGACAAATTTAAGGCTGACATCACCGCAATACAGGAAATGCAATGATGTCTGTTCAAAAATGGCATACTGTGTCATCTACGTGTATTAAAGTTGCCATGCGAGGAAGCACGAGTTTGGATGCGGTTTCGTGGTTAGTAGGAAACTATGAGGTCTTCACTTTCATATCTGTGGACGAGCACCTTGCCGCGATACGTATCAAGGCTAAGTACTTCAATATTGCCTGATTTGTGCACACGTTTGACAGAAGACAGGGAGAGTTATCGTGAAAAAAGGAGGGAGGAGAAACGCCTTTTCGGATGCAAAAAAAAGCAACAAGAATGGCGTGAGCTTGAGGATGTTGAGCTGTTGTGTAACGGAAATGAAGCTCGAAAGTATTATCAAATCGTCAAGCGTCTGACCGATGGTTTTAAGCGCGGAGTATCATTCTGCAAGGACAATAATGGAAGTCTGGTTACAGATGCACAAGAATCACTAAGTCTATGGAGAAGTCACTTTTCTAATCTTCTTCGGGGCGATGAATTTTCTATATATTTCTAGGACCACCAATTGATGATGCCTTTTTTGTAGAGCCAACGGATTACAACGAGGTGCAGTCAAGCTGACGAATAACAAAGAGGCAGGCTCCGATGACCTGCCAGCTGAGTTATTAAAGACCGGTGACGAAGAGTTGGTAAGACGTATGCACCAACTCTTATGCAAAACATGGTCCGATGATATGGCCCAACGATTGGAGTCTCAGTGTTCTTTATTCTATCTTCAAGAAAGGAGACTCCACCTTCTGCACGAACTACCGTGGAATAATTCTCCTTTCAATTATATATCAAATTTTCTCTCGCGTACTGTGTAAACGGCTGGAGCCATACACGAATGCACTGATAGGCCAGTATCAGTGTGGCTTAAAACAAAGACACACAAAACTTATTTGTCGATAATAAGGCCGCTTTCGAAACGCCGATAAAAACGAAGTTCTTCTACGCCCTACCTGTTTTTGGTATCTTATCTTATTGCATGATGATCACACACCCACAGCGTCGTCAGAGTAGGAAAGAACCTCTCCGAACCCTTTGATACCAAGAGAGGTTTCAGAGAGGGTGATGCTTTATCTTGCGACTTTTTAAATCTCTTGATGCAGTACATCCTGCGCCAATGACCGTACGTAGAACGGTTGGGCACGATCTTCCATAAGGAAGTGGTGCTACTCACATATGCTGATGTATTGACTTCATCGCCAACGAATGGCGAGTTAGCAGGGCATTCTCGGAGATTGAGATACAGTCACGTCTCATGGGCCTAGCAGTGAACGAGGACAAGACGAAGTACTTGGTGTCCACTCGCAGATCATCAGCGCGTCTTGGACGGTCTGTGAGTATGGATGAATTTCAATTTTAATGTTGTGGAAAACTTCGTCTATCTGGGAACAGATAGACGAACGACTGGGAACAGTGACAACAACGTCAACCGAGAGATCGGACGAAGAATAACGCTTGATAATCGCTGCTACTTTGTGCTCAGCAAGCAAATTAGAAGTAGAGCACTCTCTCGAAGTACGAAGATAAAAATCTAGGACACTGATAATCCCGGTCCTGCTATCTTTGGGTATTTTTTGATTAGAAGGTATGTGAAGAATAGAACAGACGGACATGCATTGATAAATTCCTAGATAAAGTCACACAGAGCTGATTAAAAATTGTATATACTAGTACCTTGTTGGGTCTACTCCATTGCAGGACACACTTTCCATCGAATTGGCACTATCCGTAAGTAAACTAAAATCGATTACTCTTTAACGAAGGACCACATTCGTCACATTATGCAAATGAAGAAGATTTCAAGAAGATTTTCCATCAAAAGCGAGCTGATTAAACTTAATGATCTGCACATCTAGAAAATGTTTAACGAATTTAAACAGATACAAGCTATAGATACAACCAGAAACTGATGCAATTTCCACTTTAGACACCTGTCGTTGTGAGGGAATCAACATCAGCACTCTATCTTCAATAGTAGACAAGATGATGTGTCTAGTAATTAGGCTTTTTTCATAGTTTGTTCAGTTGTGTGTATGAAATTATAGTATGTTCTGTGGCAGGATAAAGAAGCAGGATATTTTGCGCTGCTGCAGCACATGATGAGTGTAGTTTTCAAATACAAGAAACAAACAAAGAAAATGCAAAGTGAAAAAAGGGTTGATGGAATGAATGAAGATTGCTTTGGCCCAGGCTAAAATGGACAATGACGAGCGACAGCTGGCAGTGTTAAAAGATTGCAAGCGAGTGAATGAGTACTGCTTCTTCTTCTGCAGTTTGGTTACGTTTGGTTTGTGCAAACGGAGCGGAAAAATGTTTGCTATTGTAGCAGGATGGCCAAAAAGGATACGCATAAACACACAAAGATACTCATATGCAGATACTATTTATTTATAATAGGCAAAGTGGGCGCACTGTAAGCAGGATGTAATAAAAAGCCTTCGCTGCTGCTCCTGCTCCTGCTGCTGTTGATAGTGCTGTGGATCCGGCACCTGTTTCAAACAAAACGCAGAGCGGCGCTGCCTCTGGACGCACTGTGTGCAGAATGATTGTTTGGATGCCACGTGTAGGAGTCGTCCTGTTGCAAAGTCATTAACTTGAGCAGAAGAAGAAGAAGTTGAAGTTGCATTTGTGATTAAGTCAAAAGTCGGAAATGCATAAAAAATCCGGCATAGACAGAGTGGAGAACACAAAGTTGAAGTCGTTTATTTTGTATGATAATTGCACGCAACGTAAAGGATATGCAACTGAAAGTAGAAAGGCGTTATTGCAATAGTAAAAGGATTGTTCGTTGCATGTAGTGCCTGCAGCGTTGGTGCCGTTTGAGAATTATACTGTACAGGTGCGGGAAAGAGAGAGGGAGATACGGAGGGAGATGGTAAAGGAAAGGACATGTATGCATGATGAACGCATGTCAAGCACACACAGCAGCACAATAAATGCATGCAAGCACTTAAACAGCACCACTCACACTCATACGTATTCTTAGCCATTCTTTTACCCAACGCCTACCCCCTCAGCACTCACATACGAGTGTGTATGTACATACGTATGCCTAGTATAAGTATAACAATCTGCGCACAAATAATACCACACCCCAAACCATGGACGCCATTATCAGCGGCCACCTTCATGTCGCGCTACAGTACCATCAG
Source organism: Leucophenga montana (assembly GCA_035044765.1). Classification (NCBI taxonomy): domain Eukaryota; kingdom Metazoa; phylum Arthropoda; class Insecta; order Diptera; family Drosophilidae; genus Leucophenga; species Leucophenga montana. The sequence continues at coordinate 97,453 of JAWNNQ010000075.1, forward strand.
AAAAACATGAATGCCGTGTTTATCGCCATGAGAGGACATCCTTTTGAGCGCTTCGCTACATGTGCAATTTTTGTCCTTATTCACTCACTCTCCTCGTCTCTCACTCTCACTCTCATTATGTTTTTCCCTTATGTCACAAAAATGCAAAAACGAAAATAAAAATCGAAAATGTGCAAAAAAAAAAAAACGAAAAAATGAGGTGCCCAAGAAACAACCCCAAAAGGAATTGTTGTGCACAATAAGAACGAAGAAAAAGAAGCAGAAGAAAATGCCTTCCCTGCCTTCTAAAACACACACATATGTACCTCTATGTGTGTATTTACATGCACATACTTAACGTTTAGGGTGAACCGATATCAATTCCCAGTATAGACTGTTTATACTCGTATATAGAAAATAGACTAGCATACGCTTTCGACTCAAAATTTTCAAAATTCATTCATAATGAGTTTGAGAGAGAGAGAGAGAGAGAGAGAGAGAGAGAGAGAGAGAGAGAGTTTGAGGCGAGAACGGGTAGGCCCAAGAACTGAATTTTGAAGTGGAGCTTTGGAGTCACGTCATTGTTTTTACTTAAACATAACTTCAGTTACATGTCACAGATCCGAATTATTCTCTCAGAATTTTGTTACATTTGGAAATAATGTCCCAGTCGTTGTGGAGGAGCTTTTCTGATATTAGGTTACAAGGTTATTTATATCTGTTATATGTACTATCATTGATTTCAACCAGGGAATACAATAAAACCGAACTGTATTTCGGTTTTGGTACGTACCGAAACGTGTGTTTCGGTATAAGTTTCTACACCGGTTCAAATTTATTTCGGTATTCGGTTTCGGTGCTATTCTGTGATTTTTATTTCAGTATACCGGTAAATCAATTTGAAGTAAGTAAAAAATTCTTAAATCAGTCTTTGAGAGAAAAAAAAAAGCCTGAGAGCAAAATCAAATTTAGTCTCTCAGCTGCTCCAATATCTTGGCACCGACAGTAAATATGAAAAGCAATGAGTGGTTGTGATGCGGCAACTCCATTTGTCGGATGCCAGTTAGCCGAGGTAGTTAACACGGTGACAATTTTCAGAGCCGTATGCATATATCATGGTTGGATATCAGTTTCCTCCACCGAAGAACGTTTTTATAAACCGTCGAAGTACAAGAAAATTAAATTAGAGAATTTTATAAAATTAAAAAAAAAAACGTTAACTTCGGTTGATACCATTCACACGAAATTTTGAATAGCACTGTAATACATAAAAGTGGGGGTTTAAATAGGGGCTACCCCAAAAATGTAAATGAAGCGATGTAGTAGATGTGTAAGATGCCGCCATATCGAATTTCCAGTTGATATTGACTTTTTCCATACAAATGCATAAAATTGAACTGTGGGCATATATGTGACTACCTCAAAAAGTGGGCCTGACACGCCCATTTGTATATGCCTACTAAAATCCACCAAATCAAGCTAATATTGATTTAAATGAAGAATTCATAAAAAACACAAAATTGAACGGTGGGTTTGTATGGGGGCTACCACAAAAAGTGGGGATCAATCGAGATACTCTATTAAACTGCAAAAAAAAAAAAGAAGTGTATGTGCAAAATTCAACTGGATCAACCCTTTCGAACTCAAATCAATCCTATTTTCTGTTAAAATCAAGCTCAGTAAAGTTTGAGAGGGCTCAAGTTAAGAATTTGAACTCCATTTGTGAACCAAGAATTTGTACTTGGTTTAAGATAATCCGTTCTCAACATACTTTTTCTGCCGTTATGGATGAATTCAAGTGCGGAAATCTTGTTTTTTTTATTAGTGTAAGAGCTCTTTCAGCTTTGCCAACATAAAGCGTAGAAATACGATTTACCCGACATGTGATTTGTGTGTATGCTACTTTCTTTTAATCACCCTATACTAACTTATCTTATGGCTCTACCGCAACGGTACCAATAGTATCCCATCTTATGACTTTTAACATGTCTTACATCTTAAATGTGCTAGCTAGTGCTCTATTCTCTTTTCTTTCAAAACTCTCTACTGAACAAAGCAAATTGCCAACTCTTTGTAAAGAGTAAACAAAGCTAAAAGAGTTGTTGGTTTTATAAAGCGTTGGTCCAAAGAGTTCGATGAAACTTATACTACTAAACTTCGGTATACTTCACTTGTTCATCCAGTCTTACAATTTGCATCTTGTTTTTGGAATGCAAATTGTGTAATTCATCGATATTGCATCGAGTCTACTCTCCGAATCGTTAATTTTGCTTCTGACATACATCTCCTGGGTAGTTAAAACGGGTTTGTTACGTATATAAGGTTCTGTACCGGTTTCAATTTATTTCAGTATTCAATTTCGGTACGGTTCTTGGGTTTTAGTTTCGGTATACCGGTACCGATAAATATTAAAATTCTTAAAAGAAGAGAATAATTACTATTGCCAACGTTCCAAAGACTAGATATCAAATTAATAACATGTTATTATATTTTCAAGTGTAAGTTAATACGTACATACTTAAATTTGTACACTCTTCACTCACACATAGCGGGGATAGCATTATATTTGTCATATTGTGTGACATTGCAATGCATTAAACTAGGCATCGGAGATCACATAAAACATATATAATCTTGATCAACCTGTCGACGAATAAAGCTAGCCATGTCCGTCTGCCTGTCTGTCCCCTCAGTTTTTTAGATATCGATCTAAAATAGGGTATGGATACTTCTTATTTTCCTAGACTGAACATAGGTTACAACTAGCATGCTATACGCACATTTAGTGGTAGCAAAAAAAAAATTTGAAAAAGTAAAAGTGAGAACCGAAAATATAACGATACAAATATTATGTTCCGGTACGGTTCCTTCTTTTTATTTTGATAAAAGATTCCGGTTTTAAAAAAATTAAATATCAGGTTCCGGTTTCGGTTCTCCATTTGAATCGGTTAATTTTGGTTAACGGGTCCGGTTCCCATACCGGTTTTATACCCAGATTAAAACTGATTGATCTTCCAACTTTATGTGCACGACTATCGATGCACTCTGTAGTTTAACTTCATAAGATCCTATGTGTTGAAGTTTATGCTCCATATTTGCTTCAATCTTTACTTCTAAAGACTCCTTGTACCTTTAATGTTGACTTTTTGCACAACAAATTATGCCTGCCTTCGGTCTCTTTGCTAAATCTACATTAGATTCTCTCATCTATATTCTTTCGAATTTTCTTTGAACTGCTTAAAAACGGTATCCTAACCTGTGAACTAAAATAAATTGTTTTTTCATGTTTTCATTTACGACTCCTTGAGCACTTCCATGACCAAGCAAAAATTCTCCAACGGGTCTGAGTGATCGTAACTTTCCATTATTAGTGTTAAGTAGTTAGTTTCATTTAATGTAGATGAACTATATGTAAATACTGACACTATAGGCTTTCCGTTATGCTAAGCTACATGAAAGAACATCGCATCGAAACCATCAAACTTTGGAAAATTCCATGTCGATGGGAAAACCTCCAGTGATGACTAGACAATACACCGTGCAAAGCAAATGGCTTTTGACTAGTGCTGTAATAGTATAATATTAAAACTTATGTCCATTGAATAGTTTTGATGAGGTAGTAGTACTAAAATAAACTTAGTGGGCCACATAACTCGTCCATACATTTGCTTATATCGTTTATAAAATGTACAAGTAGTATATTGTACGAACTAACACTAATATGTACATACATATATTCAATTTAGGTTCACCCTAATAAGACATGCATTAATGATGAAATAGCGACATGTTGCCAGTGCACAAAAGTCAAATAGGGCTGGCAAGGACATGCGAATAATAGAAGAAAAGAAAAATAAAAACAGAAAAAAAAAAAAACGAAAAACAAGAAAATAGAAAGATGAAGAAGTCGTTGTCATGCAAAGCTCATGTGCTGTTTTACCTAGTACACCTCTCACGTTCTTCTACCACTTTCTGAACGCTAGGCACAATGTCAACGACAGTTCAAACAGCCGGCAGAGTGGGCGATTGTAGTAGAAAGAATGAGAGCGGTTGGCAGGCCTTTAGGGTTGCTATACACGCAGTTAAGTGTACTTAAAATTTTTTCTTATACTCGTATTTCTTTTTTTTTCGCTTTCTTCTGTGCAATTTTTTCCATAATACGTTTGTTGTAAGTGAGGCATAAATGTCCTTTTTTTATAGACGAACACACTTACACATATAACACTATATACATGTGTGAGTGTGTGTGTGTGTGTGTGTGTGTGTATGTGGGTAGGCATGGCAAGTGGTCTCAGGCGTCATCATGTCACAAAATGCTGAAGGGTCGTTTTTACTTTTTAAATAGAAATGTTGCTTTTTCCATCGCTATTGCAACTTTTATTAGGCAGGATCTGCCCGACTCTGACAAGCGAGAAATTCTTATATCGTAGTATTCTATTCAGTTTCTTGGCAGAGGAAAGCACTTTCGTATGAATACAAGTACCTATGAATACATGATATTCCAGCACTTGAGGTCCTCTGCTTATGACTGAGTGAGAGTGTGTCTTTGAATTAGTTACAAAGCAAGCATGCTAATTTAGCTATTTGAGCGTCTATAAATTATTTAAGTCGAGCGTTAGGCGCATCTTTTAGTATATCTATGTATTAAATGCACTTTATATTCTAGAAAAATGTTTATTTCTTTTGGCTCAATCTTTTGTAATGCAGGCTTCGAGCGCCAACAAAGTAATTTAGCTGCACTCAAGTTCAATTGAAAACAAGAAAGAACGCTGCGGACCAGCGTGCTCGACTTCGAGATATCCTGTACCTTGTCTAAGGCTCCTTTTTGACCAATGGGATTCTATCAGTTGTCCTATAATTTCATAGGATTGGTGTATGATGCACTAAAAGTGGCGTTTCGAGCGAAATTAACAACGAAACAAAAGAAAATTTCCTACAAACACTCAAAATAACAAAGAAGTGCTCGACTATATTATATCCTTATCTTAAAAAACGTGAAATTTAAGAATATAACCGTATTAAAAATTTCTTCTAAACTGGATATGCGGACATAGAAACTATTTCACATAATATGCTAATCAATTTTTGGAGTAAATCAAGACATAATAATAGCGAGTTAGATAATTTCAAGTTACACTTGTAGCAGTGCGGTACCTAGAGACCCTAAACCGTAAGTTTAGTTTGTCTAAGTTTTCTCTAGACGGAGTACTTTTCTCTCAGACAGACATACGGATGGACGGACGGACATGGCTATATTGACTAATCGTGTCACGTTGATCTCGAATATAGGTATATACTGAACGGTATCTCCGATGCTTCCTTCGCTATGTTACATACATTTTGGTAGCTCAACAAACTCAATACACCGTGTTACAAATACTTTTTGTATAGGGTATAAATAGGTTTATTTAGTGACTACCGAATTTTATACTTTATTTAAAAAGAGAATATGACAATCTAAATATCTGAATTTGAAGGATCTATCTCGTATAGGCTGCACAATCTCGTCGATTTAACAGACGATCGGAAGGACGGACAGATGGACATGTCTGTATCGACAAAATATGATGGGGCATGTAGGGGAGCAATAGTAAAGGAAAATTTTAAATGGAGAGTTTGTGTAGACGCTAATTGCTAAAATGTTTTGATGTATTGAATGTTTGAAATAGTTCATAGCGTTTTCCAATAGATGCCGTGACTAGTGCATTTTCAATATCTCACTTTGCAAAGTATATTCCCTCGTAATCCTACTGGAATGTTTGAAATCAATTGAAAATTGGGAAATTGTGACCCATACACAAAAAAATATTGGCTTAAAATGGGAAAAGCATTTCAAGCCTATTTGTCGGATGCCCGTTAGACGAGGTAGTTAAGGCGATATCATTTTTTAGTGCCGTTCACATGTGTCGTGGTTTTGTTGTAAGTACGGGTACAACAAAAATTTAATTAGAATTTTATAAAAAAAAGAGAAATATTAATTCTTTTTTTATACCTTGGTGTTCCTTTACCTTTTTTTTTGATGTGACAACGTTTAGTCAATCGATCAATACATATGAATAGTTGTCACGTACATCGCGGAACAAGCGATAGAGAGGCATGATCGTTAAAAGCGTTCGGCTTGTGAAGCATTGGTTTGTGAAAGCTATAGTTATGTGTGTGTGTGTGTGTGTTTACTTATTAGTGTTAACTAGCTCCCGGTGTAGTTCACCGCTGTGTATGTTGATGAAAGCAAAGTTGTCAGTCTCTTTATATATGCATAATATGCACATGGTAGAATATTTTCGCATGGTAGAATATACACATACATATGGACATATATGAAAATAACAGTAGCGTTGTCTTGATGTTGGCGCCTGTCAGTAAGTTTAAGTTAATTGTACCCTGGACGCTGTGGTAGAAGCGTATAATAAATTTGTTCGAATGTATGTAACAGGCAGAATAAATATGTATATATTACAATATATTATATATGTATATATTATGTTTTCTTATGACTTTATCACGTAAAATTATCGTCCGTAAACCGACTTAACAGACAACGAATTTTCTTAAAAACGAGCTAAGTAAAGCTTGAAGAGGGCTAAATTTAAGAATTTCAGTTCCGTTCTTGAACCAGGAATTTGTTTAAAAAAATTGGTATATATTTTGATACCGCTGTGGATCAATTGAAGTATCAGTGTATGAATTGAAACCAAAAGACGTGTAATTTACATCTGAACAGATATTTGAACGACAGAAAATTAAGGAATATTTATGTCGAATTATGATTGGCGATGAAAAGTGAATTCGCTACGACAATCTCAAACGCAAAAAGTCATGGATTAAGTTCGGTCAACCATCATCATTAACGTCGAAGCCAAATAACCATGGATCCAAGCTGCATTTGGTGGGATCAGCTGGGTATAGTCCGATATAAGCTAATCTCATCTAATAAAACCATCACGGGGTATAGCCACCAACAACAATTGAAGCGTTTGAGCCGAGTATTGCAGAAAAAATAACCGTAATTCACCCCATGCTGCAAAATCATTTGAAATCAAGTTGTAAACGCTCAAATTTAAAGTCCTACACCACTCGCTGTATTTACCAGACATTGCTCCTTCCGATTACCACTTGTTCCGATTGAATAATTTGGCTTGGCTATAATTAATAGTAAGCCAATATTGGGTTGATTCTTGGAATGCATCTGAAGACGAATCGGACCGTCTATTTTTGTGTTTTTATATTTAAAAAAAATGGGAGTGTATCGTCTAATTTTAAGGTTAGACTCCATACAAACCCACCGCCCATGATTAGGTTATTATGTTTTACATGTTGCTTTTTATAGAGCAGCTATATATGTGAGCCTTGCGTAGTAAACATAAAAACTGTCAGTGATATCAGTAATAAAGTAGTGAAAGAAGCTGTAAAAACTGTTTGTGAATTATAAGTTCTCTATTAAGTTTTAAATGAAAGTTTATAACTCACAGCATTTTAAACAAAATAAGATATACAAAGTGAATATAATTAAAAGTTTTTAAAAAAACGTTGATGAAGAAAGAAAGGAAAACAGAGGGCCATCAGATATAGCAGCAAGAGAATTAATATAATTAATTTACTTTGTCTGTTTTTTCCATGCATTGGAAGGTATTATTGCATCAGTTCAACCGAAGTTAAAGTTTTCACTTATTTTCAATATTATTGAACTATGTCTAAGGAGGGGAGAATGGCTCTGACCACTATTCCCCCCGGCCACTTTTAAATTTCGTCACTGGCGCAAAGTAAATATTTTCAAAACTCAAACATGCGTCCATTGTTCTGAAATGCGAATTACTTCAGGTACCGCTACTGATTTACAATCAGCAACAAAAAAGCCGTTGACTACGTAAATTTGTCAATAACTTCTTCGTTTCGTGTGTTATCGATTGTATATTTGAAGACATCCAACATTGAAGAAGTGTCAACCGAACTCGTTTATAGCAAAGTCAAAAGCTGTGCATGGAGAAGCATGGAGACGCATGGAGAAGCAGTCCGAACAGATTGTGGTAGGATTTATTGTGAATTGTCAAAATCGATTGCATACGTATCAATGCGGTTTTTATTGTACATTAACTGAAGACATCTTTCACTTCAGCCGCATTGACGCTGAACCTCTTCTTCTCCTACGCACGTAACCAATGATGCCGCAAAAGTTGGCATGCAGTTCAGTGCAGACTCCACCAATTCGATCAACAGCCAACACCGCCGCACAGGTTGACACTTTTGCGGTTCTTATTGCCATTGACAATTGGTCAGTCCAACGCCCGCTCGCTTCTCTCCAATCTCTTTTTATGTGACAAGTCTTTAACGCTGCCAGTTGTATTGCGTGCCGCTTGTATCAGCTGTCAGTCGGTAACCATTTTTGGCAAATAAGTTTTTCAAAATCCCGTTACATGGACGTCACTTGACAATCAGCAAGAAGATTTGCGACGTGTTGCCATTGTTGAACATCGACCGCCAACGGAGCGAAGCGTCTCATTGCATCTTGTGCAGTGGAGTGGAGTGGAGTGGAGTTCATCAGCTGAAATGGTGTTGTCTGCTGCAAATTGCTGCACCGACGCACTTCGATTTCAGCGCGCTAGGCTAAGCGACAAATCAACCAAGTGTATCCATTGAAGCGATTCAGTAAGAGAAATCATCTGGGGAATCAAATGCGTTGAGTATGCAATTTTTCTTGACAATTTCTTCATTTGGTATATGGAATTATTTACTCACCTTCTGTCTGAAATTGCTGTCTGGGGAAATTGTGTTTGATTAATTTTTTTTTTTTTGTTTGTTTGTTTTCTGGTAAAAGTACCGTTTGACTGAATGTATTGAAAATGGATTTGTCGAAACAAACAATGTAATAATCAACAATCAATTAATTCTTGCGTGCTAATTCTAATCAAATCATCCATCTACCTGCAATAAAGCCATTTCTCAATAGTACTTATTATATTTTGTTACAGCAATTTTTATATATTTTGATGAAAATAAATTAAGTTGGCCTTAGGCGCCGAAATAAAGCATACAAAATCATATTTAACGGTAGACAACAATTTTGATAATGGTTTAACTCAGAGGTTTCGTTCAAAACTTGTAACACTTTAGAACATTTTAAATAATAAAAGTAAATCAAAGTTTGAAATGATTACATATGCCTCAAATTTAACACAGTAGAAATTCATTACTCGAATAACTGCATAGTACAGGGTCCGATCACCATCAGATATGCAAAGATTAAAGATAAGGGTGATAGCTGAATGTGCCACCAAATCTACTTCTAGTGTCATTTTCTGTAGAAGATTGGTCTAAAAAAATCATGGGAATTGAGTTGAGGAAATGGTATTTCAGGTAGTCATTAGTTATGTATGTCTTCTATTGCACCTTATGGGTGTTTACAGTGAAGATTCTTACAAAAAAAAAAAAACATTGGAACTTGTATATCCCATATTGTCCTTCGCAGGATTGATCAAGTGCCATATCCTTGCTTCAATTCTTTGGGACTAATTTCATACTATAGGAAACCGCAATCAGTTACTGGAATATCCTCTTTCTATATCCATTTTCTGGAGATAATTGGCTAGAACTGACACAAGATGTTGTGATGTTATTCTCTAGAAAGCAAATATCAAAAAGAAACTTTTTATTTTCCCACATCCGTAAAAGAGACCAGATGAACAGACCATAAATAACGGCATGGCATAAAGATTGAATTCCAAACAGATACTTAAATAGTATTATGCACAAACTGCTGCTTATTTAACCATGAGTACAATACGTTAACCGACGACATCCTACAAAAATAATTAGGGTGTTCAATTAGGGTGTTCACGACGCCCTGTGTTGTTGCATACTTGCATACTTCTACAGCGTTGCCTATTGTGAGCGAGCTTTTTGTGTCGAAGTATGCATACTCATTCGGAGATTTTATTCTTCTTCTTACTTAAACTACATTGACTTGTTGTAGCCCAACATTTTTAAAATATTTTATTATTTTACCAAAAGAAAGTGTAAAAAAGCAAAAAATAATAAACTTTAAAATAAATGTGGATTTGAAAGAAATTGAATTTATTGAAGGTTAAATGTAGCAAGTTATCTTAACTTACTTACTTTTTAAACTTTTAACACTTCTTTTGTTTTGATTCTTCTTCTTTCATTTTCACCTCTTCGTTGCTATTTCTCCTAAAAAGTACCATGAAGTGCTACCATTTTGCCAGCGCTAGACAACCACTTTGTTGCTAGACACTGAAATCGCTAATAGTATGCAAGTGCACAGCTGATTTTGTAAACAAGGCCTGAGATTAGTTACTTGCGGAATGTTCTCGCCAGCATATTTTGTTGTTGTGTAGTTTGAAAAAAGTGTACAAGTACGCAACAACGCATCTGCACAGGTTGTCGTGAACACCCTAAATATAATGTACTCACAGTTGGCTATGAAGCGGCTCTTGAGCATACAGACAGAACTCACAGCTAATGAGCTGACAGTAATGAACTGATGATGAACTGATTACGAGTATTAACAAGTGAGCTCACGCTTACGAGCAAGCGCCGAATGAGCAATACTCTTAATAGTTACGTTCCACAAACGTACAGAACAAGCATGGTATCAAGATCATGTCTTGACAAACTCTAATCTCCTCTTATTACCTAATTTCCATAGGCCCATTTTATTCTTAACTCCGTGACAAAATGATTCCAAGGATTTTATGGTGGCTTGTTACATTTAAGAATTATTTTGAAACCACACAATAGGGTTCAAAAAAGGTAAATAAATTTAAGACATTTATTTATTTAAAGACTATCTTATCTGATAATAATATCAATATCTGCCAAAGATATAATTTTTATCGATTTTGCGATTGACAAAACTATGCCAAACAACGGAAAACAATTTATGTATGCATGAGATGGTGTTTACTTCGGTATGATCGATTTTATAATATAGTTCTCACCAATTATTTAATATTAAGACTTTTAATGGTGTTTTAAGCTCAACATATATGAATGTTTATGAATGTAGTACAAAAATTTACCGTACAAGAAAGGTAAAGCGGGTAATGGGTTTGTTTGAGAGCTATTTCCAAGCCGACTTGGGGATCCTGAAACAATGTCAGTCGTAGAGAGATTCCATACTGAACGTTTCGATGGAAACTAAGGTTCACGTTGTTTACATTTTATAGCACCAAACAGACATACGAAGAGACTGATGGGCGGTTACGCTCAAGAATATACATATAAGTACTTACTGCATGAACTCTCCGTTGCTTCGCTAATGATGTTCCAAACACAGTGCTAAAATTATAATATTATTCACACTATGTGTAAAGGGTATAGTACCAACTAAAAAGTAGCATACATTCTAAAAAGTTTAGCTTTATGAGGTTTTAAGGGTTTGCCATTATGTTTTAAAAATGATTTCGGGCAAGTGGGCGACGCGGTTGGCTCGAATAAATTCCAGCCTAGAGTCCCAATTTTCTACCACTTTTTGCAGCAATTGGGGCCGTATGTCAGCAATAACGTGCCGAATATTCTCTTCCAAGGCGTCAATCGTCTCGGGCTTATCTGCATAGACAAGCGACTTCACATAACCCCACAAAAAATAGTCCAGCGGTGTTAAATCGCACGATCTTGGAGGCCACGCCACAGGACCACGACGCGAGAGAATGCGCTCACCAAAAGTTTCCTTCAATAAATTGATTGTTTCGTTGGCTGTATGGCAAATAGCACCGTCGTGTTGGAACCACCGGTCGTCCACATCAACATTTTCCAATTCAGGCACGAGAAAGACATTAATCATGGCTCTATAGCGTTCCCCATTGACTGTAACATTATGGCCGGCTTCATTTTTTAAGAAATATGGACCAATGATTCCCTCTGCCCATAGAGCACACCAAACAGTGAGTTTTTGAGGATGCAACGGCTTCTCAACAATGGCTTGTGGATTATCATTACTCCAAATGCGACAATGTTGTTTATTAACGTACCCATCCAACAAAAAGTGAGCTTCATCGCTGCACAAAATTTTCTTGTGAATATCGGGATCGGTGGCCATCTCCTTTTGGTAATAAATTTGCACGATTTGCAAACGTTGTACCGGAGTAAGTCTATTCATTATGAAATGGCAAACCAAACTGATCATAAATCAAGTGACAGCTGCCAAAAAAACAGCTGCCGAAAACAGTGTTGCCAGATTGAAAACCAAACGTCTACAAAAAACACCCGTTATTTTGTTTTGGTATACAACCATATTATACAAAATATGCATACCAAAACAGATAAATGCACTTATCCCAGTTGACCAAAAACGCGCAAGCGATATCGCAGGTGAACGTTTTTCCGGATCTCATGCCGGATCCGCAAACGATTCGCAGGCGCAGACATTTCCGCTCACTTTATAGCACCAAACCGTTCGCTTGCAATATTGAGCGAACCTTCGCCTCCCGATTGCCTTCGGACCGTTTCCAGAAGTTATGCGCGAAGAATATTCAGATTTCATTCCCAAAGTGTTTCTGTGGTTGAATACATGTCGCTACAAGCGTTAACTTCAGTTGAACCGAAGTTCTTATGCCATTCACCCCGAGGAGTGGGTGGGTTTAAATAGGGAATACTCAAAAAAGTGGGCAATATGAGATGCCACCATATAGAACTTCAAGTTGTTATTGACGTTTTTCATACAAATGCATAAAAGTAAGCTGTGAGTTTGTATGGGACTACCTCAAATAGTGGGAGGGACACGCCCATTTGTACGTGTCTATTAAGCGGTTGTCCATAACAAGGCACCACATCGCATTTCAACCTAATTTTGACTATAAAAAAGATTTTTTTCATACAAAAATACAAAAAGGGGCAGTAGGTTTGTATATGAGCTGCACTAAAAAGTGAGCGGGTCCCACCCGTTAATGTGAAGCGTCCGTACACTAGAAGCTACCATATCAATTATAAAGTTGATATTGACCACAATAAAATAGTTTCCCATACAAAAATTCAAAAGTGGGCGGTGGGATGTATATGGGCTACTTCGAAAAGTGGGCGTGGCAGGTCAGTCTTGAAACTCTATTAATAAAAATAAGTTTTTGTGCAAAATTTCAACTGGATAGCATAAATATTGGTCCACAAAAAATGTGCAACAACATACAGACAGACAGACGGACTTGGCTAGATCGATTCGTCTCGTCGAGCTTATCAAGAATATATATATATATATATATATATATATATATATATATATATATATATATATATATATATATATATATATATATATATATATATTCTTGATAAGCTCGACGAGACGAATCGATCTAGCCAAGTCCGTCTGTCTGTATGTATATATATATATATATATATATATATATATATATATATATATATATATATATATATATATATATATATATATATATATATATATATATATATATATATATATATATATATATATATATATATACGATGCCTCCTTTAATGCGTTACAAACTTTCAGAGAAACTGATAATACCATTTCCCACTATGTGTGAATGGTATAAAAAAATACTAACGACCTATTCTGTGGAACCCCTGTGCAGAAGAGCCATACTGGAATTATAGTCAATATCTTTAGTCGTAGTATAGTTATCTCTTTTTCATTACAGTCAACTCAATGACACTCTCTCTCTGAATTGCTCGCATTTATTCGTAAAGTTTTTATCTAAGCCATTTTCTGAACTGCTCCAAAGTTACTGGAAAGTGAAAACTCAAGCTAATGTCAGTCAAACAGTCAAATAATGGAATATTTCTATATTTAATTATTTGAATCAAACCAACAGACGTTGCATGAAAATAACACTTTAATTTCTCAACTTAAGGCTAACATTTTTAACGCTTCAAAGATTTTCAGATAATTATGAAATTTCATCACCATCAAAACATTTTCAAGTATCAATGTTGCTGTTAGGTGGATGCAGTTTATTATTTTTTTTTTATTTTTTTTATCGTGGTTGCTTCGGAAAACCCAGCAATTTTTAATTACAGCAATGATTCCAGAACGTTGGTCAGAGGGTGTACGCCGGTGAAGCATCAGCCGGGAGGAATACTCCTTTAATTACTGCAGCCGCAGAGTGAAATACGATTTTCGAGCACATTTTCATGCGATGATGAATTGGAAGTAGACCAGAGTGAACAAGAAATTTGAAAAAAAAGTAAAGTTCGGTCAAGCAGTAGCTTCAATACACTTCACACAAAATTTATTTACCATATAAGAGCACGTTCTGAACCAAATCTGATTGTTGATTGAATATTAGTAACATTCATACAACTGCTAATTTACATCCATATCAGGACTCATATACGTTCTATAATTGTAAATGTGAACTATACGCTATAGTAATCTGATCTGGAATGATGTCGAATATTTCATTGAAATTGATATTCCATACAAAATGTTGAGGCTCAAGAGTATATAGGAAGGAAGATATCCATACAAGATATCCATAATTTGAATTTGCAGTCTGCGGTTTAAGTATACAAAAAAGTTTGCTATATAAAAACTTAAAACTATGTTGGGAGTCTACTTTTCATAGTGAGCATGGTATACCCAATTTTTGCTCAATGATTTTGGGATGGTATAGATCTTCTAATTTCAGCTCATTATCTCACAAGCTTACTGGCATGGCCGACTGATTCCTCTTGTCGAGCTGATTAGAACTATATTCCATATGTTTCTATGTATTTCGATTGATCGGGTGTGCGGAATAATATACTCGATACCGGTCCCACCCATCACATTTCTCGATGAAACCCGAGGGTATCGACTCGAATTTAATTTGTTACTGTTGTAAAAAGATAAACAAAAAGTTTAAAACACCTTTATTTTCGGAAGTGCCGTGATTTTTAAGGAGTGTCTGTATTTTTTGGAAGCGCCCAGATTGGATTTATACTTCGTATCGCCCTCAAATCCTTACAGTTCTACTAGATTATGTCCAATCCTAATTTATTTAGATCAAATTGTACTGTTGAGCCCGCCGTGTCTCGCGCTTTAACTCCGATGCCTCCATTAATGCGTTACAAACTTTCCAACCAATTGATAATACATTTTTACACTTTGAGGGAAGGGTATAAAAATAGAAAGGAAATGGAATGTAGGAGAGCTCGAACTGAGAGAGTAAGCGAGATGCAGCAATGGATGCTATGAGCTGATGATGGCGGCGATGAAAGCAAAACCGAATTGCATTCAAAGAGCGAGCGAGAGAATGAGTGTGCGAGAGAGAGAGAGAGAGTGAGCAAGGCGTTGCAATTATGCTTCAAAATTTTTGTTGCTGTTGAAATACAAAGAAAGCCATACAAAAATACTCGAAGGTAAATATAACTGCCATATTTTGTTTTTTCTTTCCAATTCAATTTGTTTTTTTTTTATTTTACATCATTGAAATCCCAGAAAAATTCTAGCTTTTGGTCGTATCAAATCTTAAATACTCTTTACACTTGTAACGAGAGTAATTCAATCTTTACTAATAAAACTGATGAGGTATTCACAGCTAGCCGATTAACAGCTTAGTTGATGAGAGAATAGAATGAGTAATTTGCAACAACAAAATGCAGTGGAAAAAAGTAAAAAAAATCATGAAAGTGTACCCTTCTTTAAAAATTTGTTCTGAGATAATTACTTTGAAACACAATTTGAACTAAAATCGACAATCAATTTGACATTTATTAGGGCGCAACAAAGGAATCGGAACTAAAGCCAAGGCCAGACTTTCAAAATTAATCCAGTTTAATAATATTAAATTTAAGAAACAAATTTAGAACAAGTTAAAACAAAGGAATACAACAGAAAATGTTTTTGTATGGTAGCTGTACCTTCTAGAGGCAGGTCTGGCTAGGTCCCTTTACAGCGTTGCAAAACGATTGACAAAACAAGTACAGTACCAAAATTAATACTATTTATACAGTTATTTTTCGGTTAAACCGCAGCTTTATTACCCTTTATACGCACTTAACAATTGGCTAATTGTGTAGCTCAAATATAAATCTGCAAAAAATTAAATATTATATACAAGTAGATACTAGTGTACCCCACGTGCGTCGTTACGTCCACTCTTGTTTTTATATTGTGACACCACCCACTTTTTCAGTGGATCCTATAACTCCTAATACCTTTTACATATGTATATCTCTCTGTATAGTATAGTATATACAACGAATTTGATATTTATCTTATATGGAGACGTTAAACAGTTTCTGAGATATAACAAATTTGTTTTGTCTCTTATATATAGGGGGCGTACGGTCTAATATATGCCTGTAGGTATATAAGTATCTATATCAGCGGTGGGCACGAAATTTTGAATCGGGAGCTGTACAACAACATCTACAACAAACAGAGTTTTGAAGTCGTAAATCTAAACAAAATGAACACTTTTATGATTCTATGCGTCGCGAAGAAAATCGAGCCTTCGTTGTATTGTTGTTGTTTGGTTTATTAAAGTAAAAAAAATTCAACACTGAAAAAAATGATTGAAACCATTTAAATTCAATCACTTAGTTCAATCACTTAGTAAAAATCGTAACACATCAAAACCTACTTCGCTTTTTTACTCAGTGTACAAGACGCGGCAGTAGTCATAAATCGTAGCCAAAGGAACACTTTTATGACGGTCCGCGTCGCAACGAAAATCGTGTGTGGTTGTTGTTTCGTTATCGGCTGCTCCGAAAGTTGTTGTTGTTGTCTCGTCGAAAATCGCAAGCATGCAAAAATAACGGTTTGAGCACTCAGAGCAACGAGAGCAAGGGCTTGTCCACCGCTGATCTACATCTTTCTCGTGAATCTGTCTGTTTCTCTGTGAAAACCAATTGAAAATCCTCGCAGTAGCTTCTGAGATTAGAGGTAGCAGACAGACTTGAATATCAATTAATCTATCATTAAATATATATATACCTAAACCTAATATATACTTTTATATTCCTATGCTGCCTAGGGAACCTTCCTGTCTATTTGTGAAATCCAATTGAAAATCACAGCATTAGTGTTTGAGACTGGAGGTATTGGTTCTGAAAAGCAGACGATCTTAATTTATATGTGTAAAGATAAAAAAAATTTAAATTTTCGATACGACAATATCCGTGCAGTACGTTTACTTTTAGGATTTGATTGAATACTGATATTTTTGGGTTCATATATCGAAATTGGTATTTTAATTTTCCATCATTATTAAAACGGAATTTGTTCTTGGAAATTCATTAGTTTTAAGACTCGCGAAATATTTATTATACTATTCACACAGAGTTTGAATATAGTATTATCAGTTTGTCTGAAAGTTTGTAACGCATTAAAGGAGTCATCGTAGATCCCATAATGTATATATATTCTTGATCAGCTCGACGAGACGAGTCGATCTAGCCATGTCCGTCCGTCTGTACGTTGTTGCGCATTTTTTGGCGACCAATTTTTATGCTATCCAGTTGAAATTTTGCACGTATACTTATTTTTATTCAAGTTTATAGAGTGTCAAGATTGACCCGCCACGCTCACTTTTTGGTGTAGCTCCCATACAAACCCACTACCCATTTTTGTTTTTTTGTATGCAAAACTTCTTTGTTAAAGTTAAAATAAGGTTGAAATGCGATTTAGTGGACAGCCCCTTCATATATATATACAAATGGCCGTTTCTCGCAAATTTTTTGAGATATTCCCCTACACACACCCACAGCTTACTTTTACATAAAAAGCATCAATATCAACTTGAAATTTGATATGTTGGCATCTTATAGATGGTTGCTTTATACAAATCTACTAGTGGGCATGTACAGCGCACTTTTTGGGATAGCCCCTATTTAAAGCCCCCACGTTTATGTTTTGCAATACGTTTTAAAATCGCGTATGCATAGTATTAGAGCTTCGGTTCAAGCGAAGTTAACGCTTTCCTTAGTTCTTCATTAATAATGTACTCGTATACAAATAACCCTGGAAAAGCTAAATAGTGAAATTAGACAAAACCACAGAATAAATAGGATGACGCATTTCTACATTGTCAAAACAAGGAACAAATCATGCCCAATATCTTTAAAGCGGCACTCAAATTTTTAATACGACCTGCAAAGTTTAAAAACTCTTAACGAAATAATTTTTGATACCATAAATTAATTTTATCTTAGCTTTAGATTTAGCAAATTAATCATTCTTTGCCAACATTTTTAATTTCAGAAATATTTTCCTTCAAAAAGGATACAAGACAATGTTTCTTAAAAACTTGATTTGAATAGCTGTGCAATCGATGCCAGTTATTTTGTTAAACCCATTGATGCAGCTCTTGTTGTACAGCCAATCTCATGCACAATGGGTCCTAAGTATAACTGTAATAGGTACTTCCAGACCTATTGCGCGTTCTATTGCCGTTTAGGTCATTGAAGATCCTTGATGCGTGTTCATACTGAACTCAATGATGTCAAAAAGTAAAAACAAAATATCGCCAACATATCGGTTAAATCGCAACATTCAAAACATAGAAATATCGATATTCCATATTTTCCGATAAATCGATGATCCTACGGCTATATAATTTTGTTATCTTATATTTGTATATTTAAAACATGAATGTGTAGGAAGATTTAGCCATATGGTGGGTGCCAATAATAATAAAAGGTTTTTTAATAGTTACGTCTGAACTTTGATAGCTTATTGCTCAATCGCTTTAGGTGGCAACGCTGTCATTTTGTCGATAACAATTTCTTTGCATGGGTGCAAAACAGTGCTCTAAAGTACCACGAAAATTTAGCAAGTGGCAGCGTGAATTTTGGTAATTTTTTTTTCCTTTGATACTTTTTATGTGGAAACAATAATTTCTCGTCGATGGCGGATTCTCTGAAAAACAGAATTTAAAAATAAAAATAAAAAATTGAATGCATTGAATGCATTGTAGATCGTATTTTCTCTATTAATTCCAATTTCTTGAGTAGTTTTATTCACTTTATAGTCTAATAATTTTTTTTTAATACTTTACCTTGTCATTTTCTTCAGGAAAATCGAATACCAGTTCGATAGAAATAAACAAACCAAAGTCTCAAACAACTGATTGTGCAAAATTGTATTATTATTTTGCACAAGTGCGCTCACGACGCCATTTGTGCAGCTCTGCAAGATCTTCTGAATACCTTTGCTAAAAGTGTTCATATTCTGATCGCTTAGCTTTTCAAGAGCTACGAAACATTTACGGCCGAAATTATAGTCCAATCGAGCGATCAATTCAACGATCAATAGCTTCACTAGGTTGAGAAATTGGCATGTGAAAGTGTATCCATTATCACAAATTGGCTACAATACGTTGGCCATTAGCTATCAGAGCATAAAACGGAGGGAGTCCTTATTAGTAGCAGAAAAGATAGAACGGTCGACTTTACGACCATTAAATAACTAGGGATTATGATCACGACGAGACTGTGTTACTAGGAGCATCTAAAGGAAATACAGAAGAAGGTAACTGTTGATAGCGCGACATTAAATAGGTATCATGCTACAAAAGGTGCTGAGGTCAATTGTACTTTACGCAGCTCCAATATGGGCCTTAGCGTCGCATTAAAACTGAACTTCATATATTGAGTTGCAGAACTAAGGGTAAGCAACTTGTACCGAACGGTATTTAAATGATCATACTCGGCATACTTGCGACAGAGTCTAAAGAGCTATATGTCGAGAGATGCAATCGAAGTCATGAGCAGCAACAGACCGAGCCGTTAGAAATGAAGCCTTCCACAGGAGCAAGAGAAAGTGGCAAGAAAAATGGGAATCATCAGAACGAGTATGTTGGACATATCGTCTCATCATAAACATCTGGGTGTGGCTTACAAGGAAGCATGGTGAGGTAAATTTCTTCATTACACAATTACTTAGTGGTCATGGTTCTTTTAAGAGCTATCTCTACCCACTTCACCACAAAAAAGACGCATTTTCATTGCACTGCATTGACGAATTAGAATATATGGAGGATATTCTATTTAAGTGCTACCTGCGAAAAGCCGCTTACTACCCATAGTTTTATTAGAATTTGATATTATGTATTATCCAATTTTGTGGCTTACATTATAAAGAAGCTGCGTAGAATGGAACAAGCAACAGGGGTAGGACACAAAGCCTAATATACCAACCCTGCGAAGCAGTGGTCAAAACCCTGCGGACCCTAGAAAAATAACGGTCATAGCTAGATCAATACGAGGTGATCAGGCATATATTTATTGTACTTTAAGTGTTCTCTGCCGTATCCCATAGGATGTTACAAACTTTGTGGCAAAAACAATAAATTACTCATTCTTGTGTGTGAAGAGTGTAAAAAAAGCTGCGAAGTATAAAATGAATAAACGAAAAATTGCATGGCAAGTGGAAATTCGTTGAAGCGTGAAGCTTTGTATTATCGCAGTGCTATGCACTTTTCTAGAACAGCCCAGCGACACATAGGAAACATCACGGGAGCAAGAACAAAACCATAGGCAGAACTTGCAACAACGCTCCGACATGACAGGCAAAAAAAAAAAAAACAAAAACATTTTTCTGGTTTAATAAAATATTTTTTTTTTTTAAATTCTTTTTGGAGTATTTCCATGTGACGGTTCGTTTTGTTGTTATGTATTATTTTTCTCATTGGGCGGAGCACAGAATTTTAATTAAAACTATGAATTAACATTTTTAGCTTCGACTGAACAGAAATTTTAATACGCTTCACAATCTATGCAAACAAATATTGGAAATAGTTGGTAAATAGAAAACTGTTACACTGCATTTTGTTCTGTAGCTCAATAATTTAATAATACTTAGTCTAGTTCTACGATAGAAACTTATTTAATCACCAAATTAGTTTTAATTTTTAATATTTGTATGTGCAAGTGACTGAAAATCGAACTGCAGTTCGGAAATTTTCACAAACAAAATTTTAATAATGAATTAATAATGAGCGTCGATCTATCCATCCATCGCTGGCCACAACTTGGTCCCATCTTTCTGGCAATTTTCGGATGCCAGCTGGGAAGAACATCTTGTCTTTTCAAATCATCGATCCATTTTTTGCATTGTTCATATGTAGTGAACTTCTGCTCGGACAGGCCATGTGTCATCGACCGAAACAAGTAGTACAAGTAGTAGAAAGAGCGATGTCTGGAGAATACGGCGGGTGGGTTGGGACCTGCCATTTCATCGTTTCCAAGTGGGTCTTGACTGGTTTTCCATGATGTGGCCGAGCGATGTCATGCTGCAAAATCAGTTTGTCGTGCCTTTCTTCGTATTCCGGCCGTTTTTGCTTCAGTCCGCCGCGGCTCAAACGCATAAGTTGAGTCCGATAGCGTTCCCTCGTGATCGTTTCATTCGGTGTGAGTAGTTCGTGGTAGATCACGTCGCGCTGCTCCCATCAAATACAGATCATAAGCTTCATGCCATGAATGAATCGGCTTTTCGAAGGATGTTGATGACTATTGAAAACACTTAATCCGGTCAAAACCCAATACTTTTTGCGCTTGGGGTTCTCGTAATGTATCCAGATTTCATCGTGCAAACGACCCTACCTTTTTTGGCGTTCGAGGAGCTGTTCACAAGCGATGTTCGGCGTCGCGCGGCATCAACTCGTATGACACCCAGTTACCTTGCTTTTGAATCAATCCCATGGCTAGTAGACGTTTGCTGACTGTCAACTCATCCACTCCTAATGATGCTGACAACTCCTAAAGTTTTTGGATTGGTCCACATAGAGCAATAATTCCAATTCTTCGTCTTCAAACTTTTTAGATTGACCCGGCCGTTCCTTATCTTCGAGCTCAAAATCACCACTTTTAAAGCGACCAAACCACCTCCGACACAATTGTTCAGATAGAGCATGCTCGCCGTAAACTTCCACTAAGTTTCGATGACCCTCGGCAGCACTTTTCTTCATGTCAAAGTAATGAAGAAGAACTCCCCGCAAAAACACTTTATCTGGTACGAAATACGATATGTTCGAGGCAATATTTTGTATTTCAAACAAATGACACAAGCTGCCAAATACACTAGGTTTTAGCGGCAAGAAATTGGTAACTCGAATATTGATTCATATACTAGTGGCGGCCTCTTGTGAGAAACGCTCATTATTAATTCTAGATCCCTGTCAAAATGTTTGTAACAAAGGAAGCATCGGATATCCCATGATCAGACGAGGTATAGCCATGTCCGACCGTACGTCCGTCCATATGTCTGCCTGAGAGAATCATTCTCCGTCAAGAGAAAACTTATGATTATATGGCTCATGATATAGGATCTCTAGGTACCGCATTGCTACAAAAGTAACTTGAAATTTCATAACTGTCAACCATTTTACAGTACTGCTAAAAACAAGTTTGCTTGAAAATTTGTTCGAATTGTTTGTTATAAATTTATGTAATCCTTGATTTGCCTGAAAAATTTAGTAGCATATTTTGTAAAATAGTTTGTAGAAGACAAAATTTGAAAGCATGTGGTATGTGCGCAGATCATGTTTAGAAAAAATGTTGAATGCCACGCCCAGTAAACTACTATAACCTCAAAATTCAAATTTTTCACTTATATTTTATAAAACTACAGATTAGTAGCGCATTTCACGTGTGGAGAAATAGCGCTCGCCTCCTTCAGTTGTCCAGAAAAAACTCTCCAGCGATTCTCTAAGTGTTACAAATTTAACAACAAAACTATTTTACGAGTAGTGTACACACTTAGTTCATGTGAAGAGCATAAAAATTAAAATTTTAGTAAGAAGTGCAGTAGCAAAAGTCATTTAATGTATCTCAATTTTTACTATTTCACAAATATTTTATAAAAAATATCAAAGGAGAAAACATACCACCACAGTGTACAGCGTCATGGCGCCATAATTATGCTGACGAGATACTTCTATTTTGAGATTTTATTTTTTATTTTTTGTGCAGACGCTTTTGGGATTGCATTCAATGTCATTAATATCGCCCATTAAGATAGATACCAAGCGGAAGCTGTTGGCTGGCTACATGGATTATTGCTGGGTTGGAGGGAACATGACGAGGTAGATGATGTTTCAATTGAATACTGAACACAGCTCGGCTGAGTGACTGATTGCAACGATGTAACAAAAAGTTCGATTTGAATGGATTCATTAGTAGAATTATTATTAAAATATATGTATTCCTCTTGTTGTCGTTGCTGTAATAGTGCATTGGGAGTTTGTTCGCCACAATGGCACAAATTAGAAAGACTCTGTAGTGCCACTACTCATTGAAATTTATACATGAGAGGCACGAGGTTCACTCAATATGTCCTTAGTAAAAACATGTTGTTCCTATTTGGTGAGTGATGTTACATTCTACGAGTATTATGTGTACTAAGTGGTTTCAAATTGATCGCAAATTTAAGTAAATAACTTTTGTTATATTCGGACATTGTAAGAATAAACTTTGTTTTGCAAAAATTAAAGTTCGAGTTCCCAGAAATAAAAAAAAAAGATTCATATCGAATTAAGACGCTTTTCAATCGTCGTTTATCAATCTTTTCTAAGGACTCATTTACTGAACCTCGCAAGTACATAGTTGTGACTGATACTCGTATATTTGTAATGGTGCTTCAATGATTAAATAATGATTATGAAGAAGTATAGATTTTTATTATACTTTTCTTCATATCTACAAGTTCTGAGGAAAAACAACTTGGTTCTTATTATTGTACCATACACAAAAATAGTTCTCTCTCTCTCTCTCTCTCTCTCTCTCTCTCTCTCTCAAAATGCTTAATTTATATATAAATAGGAAAACCCTTTTTAACCCTCTGAAACACATCATATTCACTTGATACTTTGTTTTTGTTGGAAAGAATATGAAGAGGTGCACAGGCAAATGCAATTTTTTCTGAAATATTGTGTCTAAGGTAGGTGAAAACCAGATAATGCCCTAGGTCAATCACAAAGACTCTCTCTCACAAAACTCTCTCTCTCTCTCTCTCTCTCTATTTCAGCTCTCTCAATTTGCTATAGCTGCCTTTTTTTCTTTCGGTTCTTTTTGGTTTCATTTCGAAGAATAGAGAAAAAAATATTCTCTATCTCTGTCGTGCTGTATAGGGCGATTCACATTGTAGAGCATCTCGGACGAACAGCTCGACGTTAAGCTCGAAACTGTTGTTTGTGCACTTGCAAACATGTTAGCAAGCATTATTTATCTCTCTCTCTCTCTATCTCTCTCTCTCTCTCTCTCAAAATGCTTAATTTATATATAAACCGCGTCCAAAAAGGTCTATTGTTTGTCCTACTAAGTTAGATGACCTGCCCTAAGCCTATTTGTTGAATGAATCTTAGTACTTTCCTAGGGTCCAAACTACTCACTTGCTCCTTTCTAATAAAGTGATTACAAAAGTGATTAGCAACTTCAGTCTGCTTCAAGCTACAGCTTCACATTCTGCAAGAATGTGAAGAGCCGTCTCCTCTTCAAAGTCACAGAATCTGCATTCGGTTGAGTTATGTATCCCCAAAACATATAAATGTTTCTTTGTCTACAGTAGCCTGTTAGCAGTGCTGTTAATATTCTTAGTTGGTTCCTACCTAACTGAAGCAAAGTTTTCGATCTATTCGGATTGTAGCCTCCTAGAAGTAACTTTGCTTGTGTTAATCCTTGGCTTGTAGCCCAGCGTTTTCCTTTTCCTGTATCCTTCTCTTTGCGGAATACTTCCGATATAGCAAGTCTCCAGATGCCACAATACGGCTCAGGGCCTATCATTTGCTCATTTCCCGGAATATACCTGTGTCATTTCGTCTCTGGGCATGAACATTAAGGATGCACCCTTCGTCCATGTATGGAGACGTTTCTGACATATTTCCGAGGTAGCTTTGTCTCCAACGACTGATAGTCTTAGGAGCGTTTCGTTTATTCTATGTTCGATTTCTAGATGATGTGGAGTCAAATCTAGGGTAGGGAGTTGAGCGATTTAGTGGCTGTCACTTGGCTCGCTCGCTCCCCCCACGCGACTATGCCATACAGTAGCATTGGTTTTACTACCATGTTATATACCCACAGCATATTCTTCGGGTTACACCCCAAGATTTACCGGCCAGCTTCCTGCACAAAAGTATTGCCTTCGTGCATTTTATTATGGTTTCCTCCATGTGTGTTTTCCATAGGAGCTTACTGTCTAGTGTTACCCCAAGATATTTGACCTTATTGCAAAATTCTACTGTGACCCTGAGAGCCTTATCTCTTTTAATCTAGGAAGCTTATACTTCCTAATAAATGGCACAATGGTCGTTTTGGCAGGGTTGATTTTAAGTCCCACCACACCGCACCACTCTTGTGTGATTTTGAGTCCTTTGAGTCTCTTCAAACTTCCCACTTGCTATTATAACGATGTCATCTGCATATCCTTGGCATCATATCCCATTTTCGGATAGTCTACATAGTAATCCATCTACGATTAGGCTCCACAGAAGGGGAGAAAGTACAAGCAAGCATCAGTTGAGTCTATTTTTGATAGTTTTTCAGTTGGTAAAATTTTAAAAGAAGTGAAATCAAATAAATATTTAAAACAAAAAAGAGAAAGAATTGATACACCAACAAAAGTCTTTTATAACTGTGCATTAATTAATTGCAAATAAATTGCTCACTTATTGCCGCTCTCTTTTAGTGTAGGGTTGTCCAAAAGGAGAGCACCCAAAGTGTGAATCATTTCTGAGCCATAATCTGTACAGTACGTGCGAAAATGCAATGCAACTAATTAAAATTTTCTCTTTAGCACATCAAGCAACTGATTTCGGCATGCGTTCGTTAGTATGTGTGTGAAAACACTAAGGTGTTCGTTCCCATGGGGCTAGGGCTGGACTGCGTTGGTTAAGAGGCGAAAGCATATTCCATACTATGGATTTATTATTGGGTACTTCAAAGACTTTCGACCACTGGCAGAATTCTAGACCTTAAACAATTTAAAGCTGTACTAAAAAATTGGTAAATGAATGACTGACCCCTTCATAATAGCCAGAAAATAAATTTTTTAAATAGAGTTAGTAGTGCGGCTTTTAGAGACTCTATACCGTGATTTTGGTCGATGGTGATTAAGTCGTTTAGATGCAAACCAGTGACTGTCAGATGGAGGAACGAGTAGATGGAATCGTCTCGTCGTGCTAATGTTCATGCGATTTGGTATTCGCAATGTTACGTATAATTTGCCATTTTAATAAACTTGAGTATTTGTTCAGTATCCCCATGGCCACTTGTAAGGATAATACTCAAAAAAAAAACCCTCCGTCCACTATTGTGTTTTTGTACGAAAAACAACTGTTTTTTTATTGAATCGTTCTTAGAATCGGCTTTGTTACTCTGGCGCCGGTCAAGGTTGATCAAGGTCCTCGAGTTGATATGCCACGTCCACGTTTAGTTATATCCACCATCTACAAACCAACCGTTCACTTTTGGGGCTTTGTACGAAAAAATCTTCTATTATAGTCAATATTAACTTGAACTGAACTAAATAGGAGTGTCACGACACGCTCACTATACTGACAAACAGTAACAATTTAAAATTATAAATTATTATGGATGTAAGCTTAACATATTTTAAATAGGCATGTCCCAATCGCTTTTAGAGGTTTCCTCTGCTTATGGTTTTACGTAAAATCTTTTATTGACGGGGCATTATCAACTAGAAATATTCCATAGCTAAGGAGACCCCTTTCATTGCGACCAATTTTGACTTGTAATTCGATATGGTGGCCTCTTATTGACGGATGCATCACATATATGTTATTTAGGGGGGGGGGTCCAGATCGCTCTATTTACGAAACTTATCTACTCTTGAGGGCGGTTTGGACTTTACTTAAAAAACAAACAAATAATCAATAAATAAACACATAGGTACATAAATAATAGTATTTTTGCCTATTATTTTATGAAATGAAGATACAAAATGTTGGTACTGAATAAAAATGCTGTAAGGGTTTCCCAGTTCCCTCCTCCTGGAACCGCAAATGTATTAATAAGCGTGTCCAGCTTCGTTTTAGTTGTGTTTGTATTTACACACATGAATTAAAGTTTCGGTTTTACATATCCATCTGCAACTGGGAGTGGCTTTTCGTAAACCCATATAACCCTCCCACCCAGCCTACTTTCAGTTTTTATATAGAAATTTTGTTCTCCTTCGACAATTTGAATTTGAAACTCGGTAAGGTTGTTCCATTGGTATGTCATTATGTGCCTAGAACGTACAAATTTCTAAGGATTTGAAACAATTTTCAGTGCATTAAGATAAATGTGTCACATATGATAGTCTGAAAATGGCTTATGTAATTATTTAACTATTAATGGTTCGGCATAGTAGTACTCTCATTAGCGTCGGTGTCCTCCGATCCAGCGCACGTAGTGATTGTTGATGAGGAGTAGGGTACCCAAACGAACTCTATCGTACATAACGCATGGAACCAACGCACAGTGTGCTGCAAAAAAATACCTTGCTCTGCCTGATTGCCAACCAACAAACTGACTATATGATGTGTTATGTGCATATTGTCATCCTCCAGTACTTTATAGACTTGTATTGATATCTTCCAAAGTTGCAAATAGTTTATTGCTAAGAATTCGTTTAATTGGTTCCTAATTTGGATTTCCTTTTGTTTTAATTTTGTTTATGACATTCCTAAAATTTTATTAATACTGAGATGTAGAACTAAAAATGCTTTTTAGAATTCCATACCATATTTTTTTGGACGAAATATCATATGTGTATCTTATCTATTGCGAAAGACTAGTTTACACAACTTTTATTTAAAGTTTGTCCATTGTCTTAGCTGCCTTCATTATACCCGTGCACATAAATATATGTGAGCAACCCGGGGGTATATTTTGTTTGTTAAAATTTCAAAATTTCACATAGCGAAGGCGAAATTTGAAACACCAAAAAGTATTGTTGGTATATTCACGATCAGCTTGGCGAGTTGAGTTGATCAGCTATGTCCGTCCGTCCTGTTCGAGACATCATATGCAATATTAACCAATATTTTTCCAAGACTATATGGGCAGGGTGAAATAAAGTTGAGCACAGACTGTTTTTGTCAGACTGTTTATAACGCATAAAAGATGGCATCGTATACCTTAAAAAGCATTTGTATTTTTTCATATTGATATGTCACGCCTAATTTTGTACAAAAGTCTTTATTCTTTAAGTCAATATTAGCTCCAGAATCGATATGGTGGCTTCTTATGAACGACCGCTGCATATACCTTCTGATCAACAATATTCGGAAATTCACAAATTTAAACGAACATCGCTTGAGATATTGTGAAATAATTCTTTTCTCGAGGTTGACACAACTATCATGATAGTTTGTATGACTTAATTTTGTTGAGACGTTAGTATTTGGTGTTTGGTCAAAAATGCATTTATTTCAGAACAAAATAAATGAAGAGATTAACCAAAATATTTTCCATCGCTGGTTACTACTTTTTCCCACCTCGCATGCAATTTTCGAATTCCATATCGATAAAATGTTTCGTCTTTAGATGCGATCCAAATTAGGAGTCAATTTTCAATTTCTGCGAACAATCAGTAATTAGAAGGAGCAATGACCAGAGAATACCACGGGAACGGAAAAATATCCCACTTGAGCATTTCAAAATATTTTGTCAAGACTTTTGCGACATGAAACGAGCTATATGGCAACTATTGACCTGACACAGCGTAGTGCTTTTCTTCTTGAGGTTATATAGAATATCAGTGTCTCATACCCAGTTACAATTTAATGGGAAATACGATTTCCTCCTTGCCTTTGAACCGGCTGCTCGCAAGTGAAAAATCGCCTTTCAATGTCTTTCGGTTTCAGTTCATATGACACCCAATCGTCTTGCTTTTTTTTATGTAGTCAATATCAACTTAATAATTGATATGGCAACTTTTAGTGAACGGATACTTGACATATACATTAATGGGTGGGACCCGCCTACTGTTTGGGGTAGTCCCCATACAAACCTATTGCCCACTTTTGACACTTTTGTATGAAAAACTTCTTTATTAAAGCCAATATTAGGTTGATATGCAATATGGTGCCTTTTTATGGTCAGCCGCTTAACATACATAGAATAATGGGTGTGCTCTGCCAACTTTTGGGGTAGCCCCCATACAAACCTACTGCTAACATACAGCTTAACATACATAGACTAATGGGCGTGGCACGCAATTTTTTTGGGGTAGCCACCACACAAACCCACCGTCCAATTTTGTGTTTTTTATGAAAAAAATTCATCATTTAAATCAATTTTAGCTTGAAATTTGATTTGGTGGATTTTAGTGGACAGCTGCTTTATATACATATACTAATGGGCGTGCACGCCCACTTTTTGAGGTAACCCCAAAGCTCACTTTTATGCATTTGTATGTAAATCGTCAATATCAACTTGAAATTCGATATGGTGGCATCTTACACATCTACTAAATCGCTTCATACATATCTGTACAATACTAAATTTAAAATTTCGTGTGAATGGTATTAGAGCTTCGGTTCAACCGGAGTTAACGTTTTTTCTTGTTTTTATTTACAAATACTTTTGATTTCTTGAAATTTGGTCTTCTGTTCAATTCTTAACTTTGTTTTAGACCACTCTACTGCCATTTCTCAACCATTCGCCTGCATTATATTCCTTATCGATGTGTCAGAATCTTGAATATTGCTTTTTCTTGTTAAAATATTTTTATTTTTTAAATAGAATAATTTATAGCGACTAAGTTCATGCAGTTCATACGAATTTGACTTGTGCGCTTAATTCCTGTAAATTAATAATTTAAATTTAAAAAAATATTGCAAATACCGCCTAAAATGCTCAATCATGGTTCATCACATGGCCAATAAATAATGTTGCCATCACTTGCAGAGTTGAAAAATAATTTGAGCAGCGGACAGTCAGGCTTGCCAAATGCAGAAATTCCCTGCGTTCTCAGCGTCGTACCTCTGCATTGCATTGTAAGTTTAGCATGACAAATTAACAAGAGGTTGGCCAAAAGTCAGTGGCCAAAACCAACAGAAACAGCAACAGCAACAGCAACAGCAACATCAACAGTGTTTTTGGACTCCGAATACAGTTAATAAAATTAGGGGTAGTAAATAAAGGCAATTAATCATACGCCCTAATAACTTGGCTCGTCTCGATTCGGCTGCGACAGAAGCAGCAGTCTTGGGCGGCTTTAGACTTTTGGCAATGTGCTGAAAAAGGAATTTATGCCAAGAGCAGACTACAACGAAAAACCGCCATGACTGCAAACTTCGCGGTAGACAAATGACTGCCGAGGGCCAAATGGTTTGCAATGGTACGGTGCGGCAACCATAGTCCAGCTCCTACTGGTCATGGTCGATGTGGTCTTTTCATATATTCACATAGTATAAATGCGATACACATGTATGACTTGGCCAACAAAATAATAACGCATTCAAATAAAACGACAATGGCAAGTTCTTTGCATTTAATAGTTTTCATTACTACCTCAGAACCCATCAGTGGTGCAATTAATTTTCAAAAAAAATATATTCTCTTTATTTACATTTCATATTTTCAGCACTTTTTTGCGCTTGCACTTGGTTGGAATTTATTATGGCTTTTCATTTTTGTGTGCAACGACGGTCATTTCGACCATAGCCAGGGCAGCAAATAAGGGCGTAAACCTTCGGTCAGCCATAGTTTTTAGTTTGTTTTTTTTTTTTTTTTAATTTCTGGCATGAACAGTGTCCGACTTTTAATTTGTTTTTTTTTTTTATAGGGAAATACAATACAAATGCAATATAAGTATGTGCATACTTAGTAACTTTCAATTGACTCACTTAAAACTAGCATAAAGAATTTTGATTTATGTAGTATGAAGTCCGCGTACAACTTATCTCTCCTTGCCATACAGACACTCCATTTGTTGGCAACGCTTCTTTGCGGTTTCTGCACTTACAATTTATGTACTACAGACCCGACTAATTGCTGCTTCTGGCTACCGTACTTACGGCCTAATTATGTTGTGTAATTATGCAACGCAATTCCGGAACGATTCGCCAACTTTGCCATACAATGTATAAATGAAATGAATATGATTTAGGTCAGCTTAATATATGCAACAACTTTTGATTTCCGCAGAAGATTATGTGTAAATGTGCACGTTTTAGTTTATACATGGCAGAGTTTAAAGAATAAAGGTTCAGTTACAATAGTATATTATAAAGAAAAGTGCTTCAAAATTAAATTATGTAAGACAAAAGTACTTAGAAGTTTCATTAGTACATAATAACTATAATTATGAAGGCGAATGGATGATGAAGTCAGTCCATTTAGAATATAACACGGTGTGACAGTCAAAAAACTGCTGGGATGCGACTTAATGTAGGTTGTAGATATAGTTAAATGAAACATTGTGGCATACCACAAATTTTTCGTGCACATCAAAATTTTGAAATAACGGTAAAAAAAAACATTTTTTCGAGATTGATAGAGTTAAAAAACCATATGTCTATATATCCGACAATAGTTTTCAATACGTCGTTGGAAAGAGAAACACCTTTCCAACGGTGTATTACATTGCAATCTCGGATAATAAATTGAGGGAGCTACATGTAAATATATATTGATTTTCTTTTTCAGTTTTTTGCGACTTTACCGTACTTTGAACGAAAATTAATAAGTCAAATTGGTATAAAACTATTTACTTGTGGTATGCAGTTTCAAAAAACATTCAATTTTGCGTCTTCTGCATTTTACTTTTATTAAAATCGAGTAATATTTGATTGAGTTATTCAACTTTTTAGGAAAAAAGCCATTTGCCGATATCTTAGTTCATGATGATTATTAACCTCCGCGTAAGTTTAATATGTCATTATTGTTTGAATTTGTTACTAATTTGTAACTAACAGTGGAATGAGAGAATTGAGCTTCTTTTGTGTTACATTTATTGAAAGCAAAGGGAGAACAACTTAAAAAAAATGAGCATTGGAGATTAGCATTGAAGCGCTCACAATTTTGGTGATTAGATCGTGTGAAATTTAAGTTACGGCTTATTTACGAATATTAGTCGTAGGCGGAATTTTCGCAATAATACTTCTGTAGTGGAAACTTTCAATGTTATCTTCAATCGGTCTTACATAACTAGTCGCTGGTACGAACCAGCATATATTTGCAATTGTTGTTGTACATTATTAAACAAAACGAAAGACAATGCGGCATTGACTTTGCTGTTTTCTGTGCCCATGACTTGGCATCATCAGCCCTATCATAAGCAACATGATTGCTATTTTTGCTAAACCAACTTATCAGGCCACAGCTTTAAGACACGCACAGCTATAAAGTACGCTGATGTTTCAACCGTAATAAAACCGATCACCGCAAGTGGCAGCCACCATGTGATGAGCTCGTATGAGAGTGATGCTGATGAATATAAATATGAGGACCCACAACAGTTCCTTCCATTAGGATCCAAATCTGCAGAACGACATATCATCTCAAAAAAGGATTTCGATGATCTTGTTCGGGATTTGAACTTGTCGTGCCGACAACGAGAAATGTTTGGTTCACGTCTTAAACAGTGGAATCTGGTAGAAAGTGAATTCTCATCAACATATTGTGAATATTTCGTTATCGGAAAATATGTAATAACTTTCCTAATTATTGATCGATTTTGGAAACTAGATACACGTTTTACTCGTGAAAAATAATAAAACATGTTTAAGGGGTTTCTAATAAAATAGTGTTCAAAAACATCACCAAAGTAAAAAAATTGTAAAAAAAAACAATAACAAAAAATTGATTTACCTAGCAAATACTCCAATATAGGAATGGAAACGTGTTAAGTCAAGTAAGGCACGTTCAAAAAGCTAAGTTTCTTCTTTCCAAAACCGGTAAGAAAATGAAAATCAGAGTATATTGGACGAAGCTATGGGCGTATAAGTGAATGCATGTGATAAAAAACGGATTTTTACTGTTATTTCAAAATTTCGATGTCGATGATCCACTAAAATCTATTTAACTATACCTACAACCTACGCTATGTCCCATCCCAGAAGTTTTGTTTTGATTTTTTTTTTCCATTACATTTATTCATTCTACTAACAAATATTTATGTTAAAGACTTTATATTAAACTCATACTCGTATGATATTCTTTGATGTTACTGATCTCATTAAGCAATGTACGTAAACAACTTCTGAAACATTATTTTTTTTTTTTATATATTTTTAATAGCC
The DNA here is from genome assembly GCA_035044765.1 of Leucophenga montana. Lineage (NCBI taxonomy): Eukaryota > Metazoa > Arthropoda > Insecta > Diptera > Drosophilidae > Leucophenga > Leucophenga montana. Next base: position 130,596 of record JAWNNQ010000075.1, read on the forward strand.
ATACTAATTCTAAGTAAACTTAGAATCAACGCTTTCCAGCCATAGCCCGATGGGGACGAACAGCTTCATGTTTTCACACACATAAGAATGAAAGCATGCCGAAGACGGCTGCTTGATGCTAAAGAGCAACAATAATTTTAATTAGCTAGTAACATTGCAGCCCTGCTATAAGAACCACACAGAAAGAGATCGACAATAAGTGCGCAATTTATTTTCAATAATTCAAGCGCAATGAATTAATGCAGAATTTTTATGGACGTATCAATTCTTTCTCTGTTTTCTTTAAAATATTTATTTGATTCCTGTTCTTTTAAAATTTTACCAACTAAACTAGTATCAACTGATGTTCGCCAACAATTTTGCAAGTGCGCAAACAACAGTTTCGAGCCTAACGTCGAGCTGCTCGATCAACATGCTCTACAATGTGAATCGCCCTTAAGATAGAGAACATTTTTTTCGCTATTCGTCCAAGTGAAACCAAAGGAACCGAAAGAAATAAAAATGGTAGCAGGCTATAGCAAATTGAGATAATTGAGGGCGAGAACTGAGAGAGAGAGAGCTTTGAGAGAGTCTTTGCGATTGGCCAAGGGCGGTACCTGGTTTTTACTACCTTATTCGAAATACTTTAGAAAAAACAAGGAAAAGCATTAACTTCGGTTGAACCGAAACTCTAATACCATTCACACGAAATTTTAAACATAAAAGTGAGCATTGAAATAGGGACTACCCCAAAAAATGGATGGCACATGCCCACTAGTAGATATGTATGAAGCGATTTAGTAGATGTGTAAGATGCCACCATATCGAATTTCAAGTTGATATTGACGATTTACATACAAATGCATAAAAGTGAGCTTTGGGGTTACCTCAAAAAGTGGGCGGGGCACGCCCATTTGTATATGTATATGAAGCGGTTATCCACTAAAATCCACCAAATCAAATTTCAAACTAATATTGACTTAAATTAAGCATTTTTTCATAGTAAACACAAAATTGCACGGTGGGTTTGTATGGAATTTTGTGTGGGCGGGCCACGCCCGTTGGTCTATGTATGTTAAGCGGATGACCATAAAATGGTATCACATTGCCTTTCAACTTAATATTGACTTTAATAAAGAAGTTTTTATACAAAAAATCAAAAGTGGGCAGTAGGTTTGTATGGGAGCGACCCCAAAAATTGGGCATGGCTGGTAAATCTTGACACCTTATTAAACTGCAACAAAAAGAAGTGTATGTGCAAAATTTCAACTGGACAGAATAAAAATTGGTCCCCAAAAAAGGCGCAACAACAAACAGACAGACGGACAGACGGGCGGAAAGACAGGCGGACAGACAGACGGACATCAAGAATATATTTTATGGGGTCTACGATGCCTCCTTTAATGCGTTACAAACTTTTAGACAAACTGATAATACCAATTCACACTTTGTGTGAATGGTATAAAAATTACATTCCTTCGTGCTTCTCTTCACATGTCGTGTTTATCAGGGTTAAAAAGAGTGTGAACGATTTGCTCTTGCCCATTTATTTATAGATATGGTCTAGTCGTGATAGTGTAGAATTTTTAAAGAATGTCAGAGGAGAAGTGGTTAGTGATGTGAGGGAACGTTACCAGGTTGACGCATGATTCCATAACTCTGTTTGACTCTGTATGAAATCTTTTTTAAGAAAAAGGTCGATGACTTTTTTTAATGAGGTCGCTGGTACAGATTAGGGGCAGAGATTGTGCATGTTTGGCAGCTATATCGGCAGTTTATTGTCTTTTATATTTGTGTGATCTGTGCTTTATTATATCGTCGTTTTTGGTAAGGTGGCTTCTTATCACGATTGTTGGTATATGCTAAAGCGTTTAGTGCAGAATTGGAGTCTGAGCAAATTCTATATATATCCGACGGACTTACCAACTGAGACGACCGCCTCATGTTGCGCTACGATTTTAGCTTATAAAACCGATGAGTATGGTGAAACAGGCCATGTCTTAGTGTTGCCGCCTTTTTTGTACAACTTACTTTTTCAAATATTTTGCAATAGAACTATATTTGGAGTTCTGAAGTATTTTGTACAATTTTGAATTGAGAAATGTGTGCCTCAGTTCTATGAGTGCAATATTGTATTCAAACATGCATAACTTTTTTAAGAATAGATACCGTCGCATATGATATTATAAGGGCTAAGATAAGGATTTCTGTGTTGCAAACTTCGAAACTCGACAATCATTTTATAAATTTTAGCTTTTTGCATAGAGTTGATTAATTTTATTATTTGGTCATTCCATTTGTGTTTTTTATAAAATCTTATACCTAGAAATTTTGGTGGTTTCACTGATGGAATGGTGATGTTTTTTGTTGTGATTTGGCACTGACATTGGCGTTTTTCGGCGTTGCATTTTGCACATTTTCCTATCAATAATTTTTCTTCTGAGTAATCATCCCAGGCTTGGATGTTTTGAAACAGCTGGCCTAGATTTCTAATGTGTTTTTTGTTTTTGCTAATACTAAAAATAAGCTGAAAGTCGTCGGCGTAGGTACCGAGGGATTAGTCTCTTTTTTTTTTTATTATTTTAGCCTATTTGTCGTTAGCAATTAAAAATAATATAACAGATGTAACAGAAAGATTTAACACAGTTTTTTTTTTGTTATAACAATAAGACAATATTGTGCGGTTTTGGTCCCAAGCAGCCAAATTTTAGTATTTCAGTTAAATTTTAACGCTACTCCATCAGCTATAGCCGATTTTTTGAAGCAAACCATCATCACCGATGCGACGCATTTATAACTGAATGGGTTCGTTAACAAACAAAATTATCCAATTTGGGGTCAGAAAACCTGCACATGATCCATGAGAAACATCCACAACGAGCAATTATCTGCTGCGGATTTTGACCAGGCGGCATGATTGGATCTAACTTTTACTACCTGATGTCAAAATTAATCCTAATAAAATATTCCACATAAGTCCAGAACGGACAACTATAAAGGGTAACCATCGAGCAAACCCTTTCTTCCATTTTTGAATTTGTTGTTGCTGTTATTTTTGATGCTCCACATATATATCAATAGGTATGTCGCACCCACTCTGAAAATGTTTGAAGTCGATCTGAAAACTCATAGGAAAACAACTTTAGTCATTAAGTGCATTTCTGTCTAAAAATATGCGTAATTGGACGACTACGAACCCATATGTGACGAAACGTCATTTCAAACAAAGAAAAAATCACTGTTTGGTGTGGCTTTCATGTCGGAGGCGTGATTTTAGCCAAGGTAGTGTAGAAAATGAAGACCGCTATAGAGTCAAGTTACAACTTTTTTTGATAGAAATTGCGTGCACTGATATAGCGTATGAAATCATTGATTTCTTGAAATTCAAGTTCATTGAGGGACCTATCTCCAGAAATGAGGCGATCAAAATAGACACTTCGAATATGACATTTGACGCATCTTAATTATTTTCGTTGTAGATACGTAATGTTTTTGGTCTAGCCCAACAAGCCAGAAACGTTTGACAAGCTCCAAATCAATATTGAACGCAAAACTTCCGACATATCGGTCAAAATAAGCAGAAGAGTTGTCTAAAATTGGCTCCAACGAATCGATCGCTGGAAGTGCTAGTGTGGCGTATATATGCTTGAAGTCGACCTCAATTCATAATGGTATGCGATGTACTCTTTTAATGCGCATGTAATTTGCGTTTTATATAAAATTCAAAATGAATTGAAAAGCCTTCATATAAATGCAAGTATCATCCCGTATATCGAATTACGTATTGCCCATACTCAATGAAATAGTTTGTAAAAGTTTTTACAAACTGTAATTCAAACTTTTCGAGAACGCTGGCTTAGCAGTCAGCTGCAACGGCCATAAAACTTTAACTAAAACTTCGAAGTTGCGACAATTTTCTGTCAACGTGGCCAGTGGCAACAAATTGGACTAAAACAATGAAGAAGTTTTCTTTTCACGCTTTTTCCACGCTGATTTTCCGCTTTCTGGTGGATAAAAGAGTTTATTGTTTTCAGTTGTTAGGGATGTTCATAAAATCGACAAGTGCAATGCAAGTTTACAAAGTAGCATTGAATACAAGAGTTGGCTTGTATATTGTGTGCTTTGGCAGCACTAAGTGTTGTTAGGCACCAGCTGAGATTTCCTTTAGAAAGTTTTACATTTTTTAACATAAAAGTACGCAGAACGTTTTGATGTATGAGCACTATTTATGTATTTTACTATAACTTGAAAATATCAACTCGGCTAAAAAATGGATTTAACACGTGATCATTTTCGTACTATGTTTTACTACGACTCTCGATTTGGACAAGACAAGAGTGCATCGATTAATTTAGTTGCATTTTTGGTCATGAAGTTTCATACTTTTCCAATGTGAAACTCTTTCTAATCTCAGGCGTCTTTCGCTCAAGAACGATTTTCGTGAATGTTGCCCAAAAACGATTGTTGTGCGTGAACTGATAAGATACCACAATCATTTGAGGGCGACATCCTTGGATATTAGTGGGATCAGCATACATTCGATATTAAGTGAACATTTCACCGTCAAGAAGAATTGATTGAGTTGGATACCGCATTACTTGATCATGGCTTAAAGAAATTTTCAACAAATACATACACTGTGGTTCAAAACACGTCTATGACGTCGTAACAGGTCGCGAATCATGGATCTATAAATATGAGCACAAAACAAAGCAGTAATCTTCTGCAAGACGAGTCACGAATCACATTGATCCAAATGGACGCCCGCTTTTTTCGAAAAATCTGGTCATGACGCAACTGTTTAATTAGAAAAACATACGATAGTCAATTCTTAATGGTGCACAACCATTTGTTTGCCAGAAGTTTTCGGATAATTGAAGAAAACCAACCGCCGAAGACGGATCGTCCTCCACCACAACAATGTGAGAAGTCACTGGCCACTGACTTATTTTTGTTCCACCCACAAATTCCCAAAATAAATGGCTAAAGTTTTTGAACGCCTGAAGAAACCTTTAAACAGCTCGTTTTGGAGGTTCCCACTTCTGAGTGGCAAAAGCAATTCGAAAATTGCTTGTTTATCAAACCTTTTTGCGTAAGTTTATGGTTAAAAATATCAAACTTTCCAATTGAAATGTCAGCTGACACATAACAACACTAAGTGGTGTTGCTAAGGCGCACAACATACAAAGCAACCCTCCTATGTACTATACTAACATTATTAATCGGCTAAGGTGCAACATTTGAATCTTGAAAAGTTATTCACACGATCATCTTGCAATCAAACTGCTGATCTTTGTCATTGAAATGAGGTAGCAATCACTGCTCACAGTTTCACACGCTACTCCTAAAAGGGATATCAAATCATTTGCATACTGTTATAGGAATACATCAACAAGCAGATTGTGATTGTCAAATGATGTACAACATGCGCGATCGCGGGCTAACATTTCGTAAATCCTTTCACTGTGAGTAAATTATCCCTAACTTATGTAAATGCACGCACACGAAATCCGCTAGAAACATTTGCCTCATTTGCATTTGGCATCACATACCAAATTGATCCTCCAAATTGATCGATAGTTCATTTGAATCGATACTTTTCGCAAACAAATTCGTTTTGCACATTCTCGTTTCGCATTCTCACTCCTGTGTATTCTTCATATACAACATATAATTGCAACACATTAAACAGAAAATCCGTGGTAATCCCTATTATCCTTTTGTCCTAGTGTGATAGTGCTTCGTGTGGAGTGAAGTGAGCAATGCTTTGTTGCATTTTTGTTTTGCAAATTTTCGTTTTGTCTGCCTTAATCGCGTCTCTTTCTTTCTTTTATCCTTGACAGAAAGTCAATTGGTATTTGTATCCCTGTTTTCAATTCGTTACACTTCGATTCACCTCAGTCAGGTTAGGTCAGGTCGGTTGTGTGCTATTCTGTTTGATTGGCAATTGCCAATTTGCAATAATCAATAGGATAAGTGCTAATTTTCATTGTCTGTTGCTGCTGTGGATTGTTGCAATTCAGGGTTGTGCGGGGTTGCGAAGGATTGAGGCGACTTCGGCTTCTGTTTGCATTTGACATTGTTTGACTTTACTAGAGGGTTCGTCCTATCCTTTAGTCGTTATTTTGTAGATGTGTTCGCTCGTTTGTGGAAATTTAATTAATAGCTTTGATTATCCTCTTTTGCATAGTTTGAATATAAGGTTGTAATTATGTACTTACTTATAGATAAGTGGTTGCAAGGGCTATTTGTTGTGTAATAATGAATTTGTTTTGATTTGAATTGTAGTTACACAAAAGGAAATGCATTTTTCTAATAGTTGTAGGTGGATGCGGCATGCAGATCTATACGTCGGCTGTCCGTAGAGTACTCTTTCCCACATAATTGCGAGCAACAGTTGAGTGGGTTTTTGTTAAGGTTTTTGTTGAAAAACTTTTAAAAGAAGCGGAATCAATTAAATTTAAAAAAAGCAAATGAATGGCTATATAGTTAGGTTAGGTTAGGTTAGGTTAGAATGGTCGGTGAGTTACAAACGCCTACTTAGCACTCGGCCCGTTATGATACCACATGAATCTCCTTTGTGACTCGAACCCTATTATTTTTAAAAACATTGGGAGGATTTTACATACTTTCCACAAGTCTTCCCAAACGTCCCCCCAAACGACCAAACAAACGACCCCCTAGATGCCCCCTCAATTAACCGCCACACAAATTTCACTGCTCCTTCAAATGTCTCCCTACACATTCCCCAAATGAACACCAATTATCCCACAAATGTCCATTGAAATGTACCCCCAAACGACCCCCTAATTGTCGCCCCAAATAACCGCCTAAATGTAAAACAAAACATGCCCAAAAAAAAAAAAAATAAGTCCAAAGCCCGGGTTTCACCTAAATATCATAAATATCTATACCCAAAAAACGCGCAATGACTACCAGACGGACTGACAGACAAACTCGTCTCCACGACCTAATCAAGAATATTTTGTATATACTTTATGTATATAGTTTATGGATGGCTATAGGATGGCTATTTTCGCAAACTGTATTTCAGTATAGTATTTCACAGTATGTTTGAAGAACACTTTACGTGAATGCATCCATAAACATTGGAAAAAATCTCAATACTCGCATGCATTCGCATTATATATGCGAATTATGTCACCATAATTTTGTGACTTCTAATTCGCAAACAGTTCTTACTTCGTTGTATTTAAGTATCGACGAAATTTTTATTTTGTAATTAGTTTTTTTTTTCGTATTTTTTTTTTTTATATGCTTTTATATATTTATGTTTTATTTTTTGCCAAACTCTAGTTCGGGTATTTCGTCCTTCTCCTCCTCCTTCTCTTTCTGCTTCTAACTCTTCTTCTCGTAATAGTTTTTACTTGATGAAGTTAGATTGTTCCATATCAATAGTTGCAGTTTTCGAAGAAATTTCGTCATAGAAAATTGAAGGTTTCCAATTAGCAACCAATCCTTAATTTTTAAATGTCAAAGAAACTATTATTTACATTTCTGAGACCTTACTTAAGGTACATACCCTTTTAGCATTCCAACATGGACGTTCTTCACAGGTTGTAAAATAGCATCTGACACTTTGTCATAGCAGAAAACCTTTCGTAACTGTATCTCATCGAAGCTCAAAACGCAAAGTTTGTGTAGTGCTGTCTGTCATATGTCTTTTTCTGAAGAGTGCGAACTGTCGGAAGAGGAAAGCTCTTTATTTTTCTTAAAACCTTATGTCCCTTCGTGCTTGCCAAATAGAAAGTAATGAAATTCGCTATGTTGGTTAGCCTGCGTTCGATTCAGCTTTTGTGATTCGTATTTTAGTTGATTCATTTGTCCTTCGTTCAAAATGACCTTAAAATTTTTCTTCAATGTTTTTGCGTTCGAATTACGATCTTGCAACTTCTTTCTTTAACTTGTTTATATCATAATCTTGTTTCCTTTTACTAAGCCACAAATCATTTTTAAGCTTCTTATTTTAAAATGATTATTTTAGTTTTTAAGCAATTTTGTACAATATTAAATTTATGTATAGTTTGAATCTCTTAACACTTTTTACGGACTTACACTTTTTTTCCAACATTCTTTTCAACATTCTGATTTTGAAATGGCGTTTTTATCAGAATCCTCTTTACCACATACCCGAATAAAACTTGGAAAAATTAAATTTGTCATCCATATCATCCATCATCGTTAAAATGGTCAACGCAGTTTCGCCATGTTTTTGGTTTGAAGGACTCATAGTGTGTGTTACTACAAACTTTAGCCACTTTTTTAATAATTCTTTTTTTGCTCGGAAAATGGAAAAACGTTTTCTTTGTATCTTTAATTTTCTGATCATTAAAAGCACACATTTCATTGCCCAGGTCATATGCACTTCCATGGTGTAAAAAAAAGAGAGTTTTTGCAATCACACATAAAACGGAAAATATTTTGTTCATAATATTTAAGATTTTATACGCTGCACACTTAATGTGTGTAGTATTCTAATTTTATTACGTAGTTTGTAACCCCTTAAAGAAGGCATCCCACAAAGCATATAAAGTGCGTTTCATAACTATAGCACAAGTAGATGCGTTCGAATAATTACTCTACAATTTCATTTGTGCTCACTAAATGACTACTCTTTTAATGCAGAAATTTTTATTTGTTAATTCGCTTTCGATTTTGTTCTAATATGGCACATGTTTTGCCTTTCTGTTCTATTTACCGTTATCAAATTAAATTCCGGTCAAGAAATGCGCTTGTTTTTGTGTTTCATAACTACTGTACATCTATTGGACACCTGATCGTATGAGCTTGGTAGCCAATTGACATCTGTATTTCGGAAGATGATCCGTTCTGGAAATAATAAATCGATTTTTTCCAACGCTGTGTGACAAATGGCGCCGTTCTGCTTAAACCGTATGTTGTCCAGATTCGTAATTTTCAAAGAAGTAGGGCCCAAATACGCCGAATGACCAAAATCCGCACCAGATAGTTAGTCGCTGTGGATGCATTTGTTTGAATCACGTGCGGATTTTTTTGTGCAACAAATTCGACAATTTTGTTTGTTGACGAACTCATTCTGATGAAAATGCCTCATCGGTGAAGATGATTTGTTTCGAAAAATCTGCTGCGTAACTTTCCTCATTTGTGTAATGGGCTGATACAATGATAATACGTTCTTCAACTGTGCAGTGTCCAATTTTAAATAATTGGAACAATTGTAGATGACAGCTGTCAAATTTCAGAGTTGCCACTTGCATTCACTCCACTTATTTTAGTACGGATGCTATTGAAATTTAAAGAATGGAATGCTTTATGTAGAATATGGATTCTTTTTAGAGTGAATTATTTTAAATATTATGCTTCGAAATTGATCCATGGAAAACAATGTTTAAAATTCTTTAACAGTTATTATCCTATAAATAGCATATCTTCCAGAAAATCGGAGCTATCCGCAGTATATTAATACCGGTATACTTACATGTACTAGCGTACTAAGGGGACAACGTTCGAAATTTGTCTTTCTCAAGTAATAATAGGAAAGAACGTTCGAGAAAGAATGAGTGTGCTCGGCTTCGAGATACCCTATACCACTGATTTTTATGGGGCTATATTGTAGAGTGGTCTTGGTCTGATCTGGATCTACGTGAGATGTTTTTAGCATTTTGGGATTTATTGCTTAATTGAAAATAAAAACAAACAAAAAAATTGTTATACCAAACTCACAAATTAAATGTTATATATTCAAACTTACAGCCTCAATTATAGTCTCTTTTTATACTGATCAATGGCGTCTGCCACACCTTCAATCTGTTACACCCTTTTTGGCAAACTTTATACACTGTTTTGCCATATGGGAAAGTGAATGAGACTTGTAGTAAAAATTTGTTTGCACTTTGGATCCCATTTAACTACAAAAAAGTTTAGTGTTACGAGCTAAGAGAAATTAACGTTTTTTCTTTATTCTTTCATATTTTTGTTTCTTTATTCGCTAACATTTAATATGTAGCATTCGTTAATTCAAGAGTGAATGAGAATGAGAATGAGATGAGCAAAACGTACATAGGTGTTAGTAAGTACTTTTCATGCGTACGATGTGTGTAATTTGTTCCGTTGCTTGAGTCAAGATCCTGACAAAATATTTGCACATTTGCAAATGAATACCTTTCAACTGGTATATTTTCATTTTTAAATTCATTAAGATGAATCAAAGCTAGCACAAGTTTGTTTTCAATTTTTCCATATTAAATTGGGCTCACCATGGGCTTCTTAAATTAATTGCATTTAAAAATATTAATATTTATCTGATTTTCTATATACAATTTTAGTAAATTATCTACTAAAGTTTTGAAAATAGTCCTAAACGATTTGCAACAAAAAATTGACAATACTGCAAACTTTTTCCAAATTGAAAAACAGAAAAAAGTGAAATTTTAGTGCTAATTATTTTTGAAATTTGGAGACTATTCGTAAAAGTATTATAAGTATTTCTCTTTCTTTGAAAAAGTTTGTTCTTTGCACAAAAAAGAAAAAAAAAACAAGAAAAAACGTTAAATTCGGTTGAACCGATGCTCTAAACCATTCACACGAAACTTTAAATAGCATTGTAATACATAAAATTGGGTGTTTAAATAGTGGGTGGTACACTCTCACTAGTAGATGTGTAGTAGATGTGTAATATGCCGCCATATCGAATTTCAAGTTGATATTGACGTTTTCCATACAAATGCATAAAAGCGAACTGAGGGTTTGTATGGGGGCTACCTCAAAAAGTGGGCGGGACACGCCCCTTTGTATATGTATATGAAGCGGTTGTCAATTAAAATCCACAAAAGCAAATTTGCAAGCTAATATTGGTCTAAATGAAGGATTTTTTCATAAAAAACACAAAATTGCACGGTGGGTTTGTATGGGAGCTACCCCAAATAGTGGGCGTGGCAGGTCAATCTTGATACTCTATTAAACTACATTAAAAATAAGTATATGTGCAAAATTTCAACTGGATGGCATAAAAATTGGTCCCCAAAAAGTGCGCAACAACATACAGACGGACATACAGACGGACAGACAGACGGACATGGCTAGATCGATTCGTCTCGTCGAGCTGATCAAGAATGTATATACATTATGGGGTCTACGATGCCTCCTTTAATGCGTTACAAACTTTTAGACAAACTGATAATACCATTTCACAGTATGTGTGAATGGTATAAAAAAAACAGGGCAAAATTTGATAGATACCATTTTTGAAATTATAACTACTTAACTTATTTTCGAAAAAATAGATAAACGATTTACTAGTTACTAGTTTTACTAGTTACCGTCAGATTGATAACTTCTAGCTAGAGAATAGCTAAACTTGTGGACCCACAATCTAAAAAAAATTAAAACTTTACGCATATATACATTCTATATATGTGGTGTTTGGCAATAACGGGCGAAATTCTGAGCTATATATCAAGTAGCGCCATCTTGTTTTAACCAAATGTAATCGAGACCACCCTTTACTTTGACAAAAAATGTTTCGGTGGTCAAGAAAAGTCATATTCCATATTATGGAAGCAGCAGCGCTTATATCTAGACACTCTCAATCACCAAATATCGAAATACTTCCTCCCTAACCTGTAAAAACACTGCAGTATTATGTTTCTGAAGGAAAGAATGCTACTACTACACGAAATTGCTTAGATTGAACATTTGTAGGGAGCTACACCTTCTAGTGACTACATCACGACCATTTTGAATGGTAGTTATATGTTGCATAGCTACCATGTTATAAAAACTCTCCATACCTACTTTCAAAATAATATTTTATAAATAATTAACATGGAGAATTATGCTAATGTAGACATATGCAAACTTAGAAATTCAAAATTAAGAAAAAAAAAAAAACAAAATAAAAACATTAAAAAAATGAAACTAAATTAAATATTCTTTCCGACTATGCGGCCTAAGAAGTGTGTATATACGATGTCAAATGGCCGTTATGGGCATGGTGTAAACAAAATTTAATGTAAGACATTTGCGTGTGGTCAAGGATAATCTGAATAACCAAGTGTCTATTTTTTATAGTTCCTGATATTCGTTCTTTCACACATCCACACGGACGGACAGACGGACATAGCTAAAGCGACACAGTTTCCGATGCTGATCGAGAATATATATTTTACGGGATCTACCACGCCTTCTTCTGCCTGTTACATACATTCGCAGAAATCTATTATACCCTTGTTCATATGGGTACATGGTATAATAAGGGATTAGGAAACATACAAAAGCACAGACAGACGGATAGTTGGATCGTCAGATGGACATGGTTGGAGCAATTCTTCTCATCATGCTGATCATGCATATACGTATATATGTACTTTATGGGGTCTCCTACCAATTAGTTGCAAAAGTTGTGACTAAATTATAATACTATTCAAACTCTGTACGAAAAGTATAAAAATTACAAAAAATGATTTATTGAATGCAAAAAACAAATAACAAGTCTGAGATAACTACTATAAAGCCTTTACTAATTTTATGGACATCTTGTTTCCAAAAACAAGATGTCCATAAAAGCCGTCCAAAAACACAAAATTTATGATGACTAATGACTAATGCTAACGTCAGAGTGCGCGGTAGAAGCGATAATATATTTTTCGTGCTATAAGCAATGCTGAAAAATATCAGAGTGATAGCGATATGAAGTACTTTAAAATGATTTTATGGAATAAATATTCTCAGATATATTACATAAAAAACAATATTCAAGCAAGAATTGAGAACAAGAAAGCAAAGACAAGCGACAAAGCTGATTCGAAACTGCTATCTCGTTGCGATATCGCTTCATTACTTGCACTCGCTTTCTGTTTCGCTTACACTCTGACACCTTTTTTAGCGATCACATAAGAAGTACAAGCAGTGGTTTGCAGTGCGATACAGAGCCGTTTCTCGTAACGCTCCCTCTGCCGTCAGCCTAACAAGATACTAGGAGAAAAAACAAAAATAAAACTCTAAAATAATAATTTATATTGTACTTTGATTTTCATTGCTGTACAGTATATAATATAATATTAGGCACATCAAAAGTGAGAAAAGACATAAAAAAAAATCTGCTGATGGAGAAATCGTGCCCAAATCTGAATGAGTACAAACCTCTTTGGCTGCTTTCTTTCTGTAACACAAAGTTGTTACAATTACAATGTGTGGAGATTAAATAAGCTGACCTTTTTGTATATAAAATATTTTTTAAGATGAACCAAACAATATCTTTAAATTTGCTGAAAAATTTAATATTATAAATGGATATTAAAGAAGTCTTAGAGTAATTTTTTGCTGACTTCATTTGAATAAAAAGGAGTCAGCTAGCATTTCTATACAAATGCATTCTGTGCTCCCGGCCAATGCCAAAGTCAGTATACCCGTATATTAATTTACGCTATTCCAGATTCTGGAGTGAGTTTGCGTTTCCGAACAATAAGTATCTAGAATGGAGTGAACAAATGAATGAACACTTTCCGTCTTAGTTATTCTAAGGCGAATTTCATTTCTAGGGCAAGGACATTTTCTGCAGCTTAATGCGAGTTCAAAAGGAAACGGAAGTGCAAGTAAATGAATACAAAAAGTTTCTTGGTGAAAGAGAGAGAGAGAGAGAGAGAGAGAGAGAGAGAGAGAGAGATGGAAGGATGATGAAGTTAAAAGGCTACCAAACAAGGTTTTATTTAAAATGTGGGTGCTTGCCTAGGCCCACCGCCTTAAACGCCCACTGAATATTTGCAGCCGGAGTAAGTGCAAAAAGTTAATTAAAAACTTTGTCGACAAAAGCAATGCAAAAATGTTAGTGGGTGAAAAAGAGAAAGATAACGATAACGATAGAAAGAGCAAGAATGGTTGGATTGCTGTGAATCCTGTGCGCCTGTACCAAGTGACGGCGAACATTTCGCTCAGTAAACATACCCACAGAGGAATTTATCTATCTATCAAGGCAGTAAGCAAGAAAGAGAGAGAAAAAGGTTGAATTGTTCAGTTTGTGTTAAACAAAGTTGGGTTAATTGTTTTTTATATATTTTGAACTTTGCACTTTGACCTAAATAATAGTTCCAGTTTCTACAATATTATTAGCATAAAACTTTGTCAGTGTCATTGCCACCCAGTTGCTTTGCTTTTTTTCTTTAGAAATTCAAGCTAAGTACATATTTAAAAAGTCCTGTGAGCACAGTGAGCGTTAATAAAGATTGACAGAGAGTTTTGTTCGGAGTAATACTCGTTTACACACACAATTATACATACAACTTGCGTTCCAAAGTAAACATTTATTTTTAAGTTGATAATAAAGACTAATTAATAGAGTATTGTTCGCTGAGAGTGTCGGCCTTTTGAATGATACCAAATGCATTGTTCAAGACGGGTAGAATTCACACGGTGTTAATCAGGCAATCAGCGAAAAGACTAAATAGATTCTGAGAAGTTTTTGGCCAACAATCATTTTGTACGGAATCAGCAGTGTACAGAAAAGTATTGTTGGTACCGGAGTAGGTGACACAGATTCTTCTTTCGTCCCAAATTCTTCAAATTTAGTTGTACATATATATAATTTTTGAAGGTATAGTGTCGATGCGTTTTATTTAGAGATCATAATATCAAGTATCGATATTCTGCATCTCAAATCATGTCATATCAAATATCACAAAGTAATTGTGTGCCACTGTTAAAGTGTACTTTTTTGGTCCGTTTTGCCACTGTCGGAAGTATTGTGGAATTTGATTTCACTTTTCTGCATGCGTCTACGCCTATAAGCCAAGGAACTTTGCTCTACTGAGGACGTGGATGATGCTGCTGAATTGTTCACTCGACATATCTTTGAAGCGGCTGAATTTGCAACTCAAAATCAATCATTATTGAATATTCCAGATTTAAATAGGCCACCTTTAAATTCTGAGATATTGGACTTGGTTAGCTTGGTCTAAGCTTTAGACTTCGTCGTCGTTTTATGCGAAGCCATAATGAGCGTGCTCGTTTGGCATGGAAAAGAGCTGCTACTGAGTTGAAAAAGTTTCTGTATGTAGTACGCAGTGAATTCTTTGATGACATGCTTCGCAATGCTGACCCCAACAAGAACTATGGGTTTAACTTATGGAAAGCGACACGTTGCCTAAATAGGCAACCTTTGAGACACGTGCCTACCAAAGACTTCAACAACATGGATATTCAACAACTCCTGGTGCCGCACGGATAAAGAGAACTCGAAGGACGCTTTACACCTTTCGATCTAGCTGAATTAGATGATGTGCGAGACACCGCTAATTTTCTGGAAGAGAGCTGCACAAATATGCAGTCTATCAAGCCTATCTCTCCGCAAGAGGTTCGTCTGCAGATTAAAATGCTTAAGAAAAAGAAAGCCCCGGTGTATGACGGAATTGATGGCAAGGTGGCAAAGGCGCTTCCTGATAAAGCAATAATGTTTTTGGTACTATTCTTCAATACCATGATTCGCATCCACCACTTCCCATCTCAATGGAAGTGCTCTGTAATTATAATGATACCAAAACCTGGCAAACCAGAAAACCTGGTTGCGTCTTATAGACCAATTAGTTTACTACCGACTTTCTCAAAAATATTTGAAAGAATTATTCTTGGCAGAATGTTAACTGCTTTGGACGTTCAAGGTGCCATTCCTGATCATCAGTTTTACCTTAGGCATCACAATGGGACCCCTGAACAA
The DNA here is from genome assembly GCA_035044765.1 of Leucophenga montana. Lineage (NCBI taxonomy): Eukaryota > Metazoa > Arthropoda > Insecta > Diptera > Drosophilidae > Leucophenga > Leucophenga montana. The sequence goes on from JAWNNQ010000075.1 coordinate 146,281, forward strand.
GTGCACAGAGTTTTCCAACATATTCTTAAGGCCTATGAGAATAAGCAATATAGCAATATTTCTTGATGTACAGCAAGCTTTTGATAGAGTCTGGATTGAAGGCCTTCTCTTCAATCCAGACTCTTTGCCTACATCGCAATTCCTTCTTTTGAAGTCGTATTTGTTTAACCGTGCCTTCACAGTCGAGGTGAAAGATGACCGCTCAGAGATCCGCAGCAGCAGATATAATGATCGACTGGCTTCTCATGTTAATCATTTAGCAGCGGCTCTGGTCGTTAATACATGTCGTAGACGGCTCCAAAGATTTCATCCAAATGATATTCAAAATAGGCATTAAGCCTTATGTTTTTTGTTAGTTATGTTAATATACATACTCTAAGCGAAATGCCTTAATGTCACTTTTTTTTTAACATACAAATGTATTATAGTTTTATTTCGACTCTCCAAGAGAGTCATCTTCAGGGTGACTGTCAAAATATTTTATTGTTTTATGTTGACAGACACCCTGAAGATGACTCTCTTGGAGAGTCGAAATATATTGGTGGAATAAACATAATATGTGTTTTAATTTGGAATTTGAGCCTGCCAAACTATATTTATACAACACAAAGGTCGCTAGCAAATAAATTATGCAATATGAAAATTTATTTATTTTTAGAAGTTCAGGTTCAGTTCTTTTTAAGAATGATATGCGCGAGATAAAGTTAGCCCTTCTAGTAAAAGAAATATACTGGATAAATTTTATATTTTGAAATCAATAAATTTATACAACAAGCTTTAATAATACTAGGAAGAACAATGGTATTGTTAATTTATTGCAGAGGTTCTACAAATCAATTGGTTTACCTGAGCTACAGCCTGAGCTACAGCCTGAGCTAACTGTTAGCATCATATTTCTGATTTATTTTTAAGACATGTTATGGACAATATACTGGATCTCATTGATTTGTTTAAGTAATTTTGTTTCGGAACTGTTGAACAAGAACGACCAACTTAAATAAAGCTATAAATAAAATAAGAAAAGATTACGAGTAGTAAACATCGAATAGCGTGATGATATGCTATATTTGTTTAAGCATGGCACAGCGTTTAGGTACTATTAGATCTTTAATGGTATTCCAAACGTAAATTTTAAATATCTGTCCTTATACTTATGCCAAAATACCAAGAAGAATTACTTCCAACCTGCAAATTTGTATATGGCATGATATTTGGTTCTCCAATCGCTGTTTCCATGAATATGACTTTTTATGTTTTGAGACTTCGCTTATCCCATTTAAGAAAGCTTATGCCTCTTGTGCGGCTTACCATGACTAAATTCATTTTTGAATAATCGTTTTCAGACCTTGGAAACTGTGCAGGATTAATAGTTCAGCTTAAAACAGACTCAGGGAACGTACGTGCACACCATGTAAATGTGGCATCAAACGATTCACAGTGCAAGATGTGCCCTGGGCAACGTTTTCCAAGAAAATGGTCCCAAGTTTTTCGGAATGAATGTGAATGCAAGAATTTAAGAGATAAAAACATCGGGATTGTGCGATAATTGTTTTTCTGGCTTTCATGGAGTGAGGGATTGCACCAGCAAACGTAGTTGTGCCTCTTGTAAAAACATTATTACACACATTATACACACTACATAGGGGACATTCTGGTGCTGTCAGTAACCCTTCCACTTCAGCAGCGACATCAATTTCTGAAATAACACCTTCTAAAATTCAGTCGTGTTTTTCATCGATAATCGAAAAGTTTTTCTGGGAACAGCTATAGTTGACATAGAGTTCGAAAATCAACGATTTAGAGCTCGGTGTCTGCTCGACCCTGGATGCGAATGCACATTTATATCAGAATCTGCCTTCCACTAAAGATAGTTCAAGCCCAAGTGTCGGGTTTGAATAACACGTGTTCCGGTGTTTTGAGCGAATTGTGTGTATTCAAAATTCGTTCACAAATAGATGAAAAGGTAGACAGGGAATTTACCAGTAAAGCCTTTTCACAAATGCCTCAAAAGAGTCAACAAATTGATTTCGGCAGATATTTACCCTCAAGTTTTTGAAGAAGGTATGAAAAAGATTATTGTAGGAGCATTAATGGCACAGGAGACAGTATTTGGATGGGTGATAACAAGCCCCCTAACTCACATTGTTGCAACACATTTGTCGCAAATCGGGTGACAAAACTTAATAGGAGAGTGGGGGTTCTCAATTGCGCTCATGTGGAGTCAAAAGAGAACCCAGCCGATTTATGTAGTAGTGGTGTAAGCCCCCAAGAATTGTGCCAATCAAAACTTTGGTGGCATGGGCCTAGTTGGTTGGTGAGGCATAGGGCTCAGTGGCCTTCTTCCCAGCCTAATTCGGATACAAACTTGGAAAGCAAGAGAGTAAAAACTTTGAATCAAGAAATTTGTAAACGGTGGAAAAATGAATTGCACAAAAGAAATAAATGGAAGGAGCCATGAACAAATTTGTCAGTGGATGACTTGGTCATAATTAAGGACGAATGTACGTCTCCAAATAAATGGCGATTAGGTAGGTTTTTGAAAACGCTTCCAGGTCAAGATGGGCAGGTACGTGTAGTTGACGTAATGACTGGGCGAGGGTGTATTCGGCGCCCTATCGCAAAATTAATACTTTTACCACATAATTAAAAACAGAATACTTTCAGAAGTTTTTTAAATGGAGGCAGCTCATCCAACCAACATGGTGAAAAAATGTCCGGTGTGCGAGGGAAAACATCACTTGCGGATCTGTCACACATTCCAACGTAAAGTACTGGTTGGTCGTCTACGTTTGGTGGTCATGCATCGGGTGTGCTCTAACCGCCTGGGTAGCAGTCATAGCACCGTAGCATGTCAAAGTAGACATCGTTGCAGCATCTGCGCTAGCTCAAATCATACACTGCTACATGATGATGTGAGGACTGCTGGTTATCCAGGAGAACACCGTGCTTTGAAAACATTGGAGGGACAAAGCGAAGACGATGACGTACTGTCCATTGACGGGAGGAGTGTTTCGTTGCATTCGTTGGTTGAGGAGCTGGTGGACGAAGGCATTGACCAAGTTAACGGCAATGAGTTGGTGACGGTGAGAGGAGTTGCGGTTGATACTCGCTCGGTGCGAGGAGCATCAACTGCTCCGACTGCTCGTGGGAGAAGACCAGAGGTCTGGGGAGAGAGTTCGCTCAATGCGCGGCGGGTCTCGCGCATCTCTTGCCTCTGGCCGAGTTGCATCCAGGTCTCACCGCAGACGTGACCACCCCAGAGCGATTCAGGATACCCGAAATAGGCTCGAAAATGCAATAATGACGCAGATGGTGGTCATGCTACTTCCAACTGCTATATTGAAGTTGTGGACTCGTGGTAGTTGGCGTGACGTTCGGGTACTCATGGATCCATGCAAGGATCATTGGCAGCAGTTTGGAAAGGCGTTTGGTCGTCAATGTTGTGCGTTCGCAGGCTGGCGATTATTGTTGTTTGGAGATGAAGAGCAGTGTCGGTGGTCATGAGCATCTGAATGTTAACGCCGTTGTTATCTGCCAGCTGTACCGTACTGTGCCAGCGAGATCAGTCTCCGTGGACCGGCTTGAAAATTTGATATATCTCAAGCTGGCTGATCCAAGTTTCTTTGAAGCATCGACTGTAAATCTGATCCTTGGTACAGAGGTTTACACGCGTGTCAAGGCATTATAAATGGTGGTCCAGGTCAACCAATTGCTCAATGTTCGAGGTTGGGTTACCAGGTGTTTGGTGCATGCTCTGTTTGAGAAGTGGTGTCATTTTGAAAGCTATTTTTTATGAAATGTACTTTAATGAAGTTGTACAACATTTTAGATATGTAAGTTAATTGAAGGTGGGCGGGATGTTTACTCCACAGTGGCCACAGACAGGTTAAAAACTAATATTTATTATAGTTGCATTAGTGTGTAATAGGAGAATCTCCGTTAGCTAATTATCTTTCTTTTCTATATGTTGTTATTGCAATTATCCACCATAGTTTGCATATAGTTTTGTACCAAATTGTGTCTGTCGTTTTGTAAACTTCGATCGCGCAGCACTGATTAATTTTTGATCTACATTTATATTTGATCTATTAAACAATAAAAGTAAAGAGAAATTGAATTGAATTGAATTGCGGAGTTCATTTTTTTTTTGATAATATATAGTGCAACAATCCATAGTGCGCTTGTGGATATTATAGTGAGCAATATTTATAGCAGTTTGAATCCAGCAACATTTGCAGCTTTTTTTGGATGTCTCACCCAGGAGGAAGATCGCTGCACCTAAATTTATGTGGAGGATCTACCATTGGATAAACCGCTGCCATTTCTTTAAAACTATTTGTTTTTTTCGCACACCCCTCAGCCATTCAATGTTTTCCTCCCAAAAATCGAAGCGGCAGCAAGTGGTCGCTGCTGTTCATTCCATTTTTATCACACCTACAGGAACCAAAAAGTATATAAAACTAATTTAAAATAAACTCAATACGAATATCCCTATTGCTGGCTCCATTTTCGCGTCTATTTAGCCTGCTGTTTTCACAGAAATGTGCACGGCAGAATTGTGGTTAACCAACGTGAAACACTACTACGAATTTATCACATGATTACTTTTGAGGTTAATTTTGGCACCGACCTGCTGTCTGTTCGTCCGTCTACCCTTCAAGTCTGCTTTCAATGGTTGTTAAGCACAAACTTTATGATGCAGATTGCTCACTTCAGGGACTGAACTCAAATCAATATAATTCGGTTTTTCCAATTGCCCTCTGAATTATATATGTGGCTCGAAAATCTTATCTTAAATACAATAATATTTTTCACTTTTCCTTTTAAAAATCTTTCGTTAAACATTTCGGATTTGGGTTAAATTTTATTTATTTGTTTTTTATTTTTAAATTCGTTTTGTTTTTTCGCTTTCTGTTTCGTTATATTCAACGTAATAACTGCTTTTACGTTGCGTTGCGTGAATTTTTCGAAGTTCTTTTAAAGTTCAAACTCTGAATCCACAATTTCCTTCGTTACTTTTTTTTGTATGACAGGTTTTGGCAGACAGTCGCGGTGAAAATTATGCTGGAACTAATTAGGTTTTCATTTTTATTTTTCAAGTTTTTTTTGCTTTCGTAAATTTTTACGCCTTGCAGACTTTTTTAAGTGCTTTTACGTGACGTCATCAAGTTGGCGGGCCATTTTCGACTCCAGACACGGTCGCCGGAGTTGCCCGAATTGCTGTCATCCGTGTGGTCTCTTATTGCTGTTGTTGTTCTTGTTGTAGTTGGTGTATAATTTACTCTGCAATGAAATTAGATTTTCGTAATGAATTTTTGTTTTGTCTGTCTGTCTGTCTGTCTGTCTGTCTGGGTAAGCTTTTCTTTATGTTTTTTGTGTTTGTTTTTGTTGTTGGGCAACTAATTTGCATATTTTATTGGTCAAGGCCAAGGTCAGCATTAAAAGCGGAAACTGAACACGAAATATATATTTAATGAGTGAAATGATTTTCAGCGTAAATTGTATTTTAAAAGGTTTAAAGCATGACTATGAAGTTCTGTCTCTTAAAGCTGAATTAAAATGTTGTTTTTATAATACTATTTTGATTTTTATTAGCTTTCTGAAATTTTTGTTTAGTGAGTTTAGTGTAAGCTTTAAAGTTGAGTTGATATGTAGGTTTTTTTTTAAATGCATATAAGGGGTATTGAAATGACGATTAGCTAAAAGAAGTATGTATATATAAATAATAATGTATAACCTTTTTTTCGAATTGATAAATCTTTGGTCAGACGATCATATCGACGTTCTGAGTCGCCGGTCGCAGCTTTAAGAGAGCCAATTTTCGGTACAATCACACCTTTGGCATGAAGTCATGCTAAATCTTCTTTCAAATCAATAGAAAAACGCTTTCTTTTCGGTTACTCCATTTTTATTTTTTCAATATCGATTCCTTTGGATACGCTTCGTCCTACATTTCTATAGTTTTTTTATTCCATCCAATAGAAAAACGCTACAAAATTACAGTATTTTAAAGATCATTCTTTCAATCAAATCACTTTCAGCCGAGCTATTTCTTCATGATTCAATAACATTCACCGTTGATGGTTTTTTCCTTTTCAAGGTTATCAATGTGACTTATGCCGAGTATATCCTAACAAACTGTCGTCATCTCATTGGCAAACGGGCCCATCTTGACCTGCTTCCGAACATATACGGCCGGAGAAATGCACAGTTTTGACTGTTGCGTTCGATTCATGCTTCGTCAATGGTTACAAAACAGATCAAAAACTCGTTCGGATTGACTACTTAATGTAGTCAATTTGACATCTCGAGCGACATTGATTCACCCAATTGTAAAGCATCTTAAACGCTTATGTAAAAGTTCATCTAAACATGAACTTCATAAAGCTATGAACGTCATTTCTTGTCACTGCATTTTGAAAGGACTTTTAAATTTGGCGCTGTAATTTTCAATAAACTGTTGCCTACATACTTATTCGAAGCTACAACAGTTTCTCTGTCATGTCTGCACGTAGGAAGGCGCACTAGGTGCCAGTTATTATTTTTAAGTGAATATTGCAGAGTTCATTGTCCCTCGTAGACCTTGTCCCGAGGGTCGTCATGAAAGTGCAATCATATTCAAGGCTTCCTACGTGTCTTCACTGGTAAAATTTGTATGTTTCTGTTTTGAAGGTTATTACGTTTAATTTAGTATTAACTGTGTTCAAGCTTTCCAGTTTCTCATAGAATAAAAGCTTCTGAAAACGCCTCGCACTTTCTGGCAAACACTCTAAAAATGTATGCTATAATTATAAATAGTATATAGAACTTTAACTGCTGGTTATAATTGATAAAATAATAAATTTTAAACAAGTCTGCCTTCATACTAACGACTTCCGACAACAATTTGAATAGGAATAAAATAATAAAACAAACGAATAAAATTCGAGAGTACAATGCAAGGTAAATCGTTTCCACCCATTTCGACTGTTGACGAAGTCAACTGCAGACAAAAATCTTTTATTCAAATTTTATTTGATTGCTTTGCTATGTCGACTTTTTAGCGAAAATTTGCGAAAAATATAAATAAACACACACACATATATTCGAAAGCAAAAATGTATCACTGTGGACGGTAGTCCACGGAAGTGACGAAAGCTCAACTCAGTGTGGCTACTGCGGGAGCATTATTTTATACGCGGAATAACTAAGTTTTTACTACTAATTTAAATAGGCAAGTGCAAATCATTCACACCCTTTTTAACCTTCTTCAATGCAACGTATTCGTTTGGTTTTTTTTTTTTTTTGTTGGGAAGAATGTGAAGAGGTGGACGAATGTAATTTATTTTGTAAAGTATTGCATCTAAAGTCGGTAAAAACCAGGGAATGCCCTCGGCCAATCACAAAGACCATCTCTCACAAAGCTCTCTGTCTATCTCTCTCCTCAGCGCTCTCAATTTGGTTTTTGTTTGTATCGGTTCCTTTGGTCTCAGTTGGAAGAATAGAGAAAAAAATATTGTCTATTTCTGTTGTGCTCTAAAGGGCGATTCATAGTGTAGAGCATGTCGGTCGAGCAGCTCGACGTTAGGTTCGAAACTGTTGTAGCCGCACTTGCAAACATGTTGGCGAGCATCAGTTGATTGTGTTTTTGATAGTGCTTTTGTCAGTAAAATTTTAGAAGGAAAAAGAAGAGGAATCAAACAAATATTTAAAACAAAAAAGATATAGAATTGATAAACTACGAACGCTCAATAACATATAAGAGGGGTACTATTTATATTTCGGGAATAGCAAATAATAACAAACATTTTTAAATGAAAATGGCTTTATTGTTTTTCAAAATATTCCCCTTGATGATCAATAGACTTTTCCATTCGTTCAAACCATTTGTCATAGCAGTTTTTCCATTCCTCTTGAGACACCTCAAAACCATGAACAAGAAGTCATTGGGTGCCAAATCAGGACTGTACAGAGGATGAGTCATTAATTCGGTGTTTCGACTGCTCAAAAATGCACTTGTTTGACGAGATGTGTGAGTGCTCGCATTGTCATGATGGAGAATGATTCGTCTTTGGAGGTTGGTTCTACAAACTTCTCCGAAGATTTCCAGCAAACAAATGGTCGTGTACTACTTAGAATTAACCGTCCTACGTTGCTCAAGCGGAACAGTGGCCACATGACCCATTCGGCCGAAGAGACATGCGATCATTTGCTTCGCTGTGCTTCTTCCACGAACAACTTTTGCTGTCGGTCGGTTGCTGTTTTGTTTCCGGCTCATCTGCATATATCCACGTCTTTTGAAGCACCACGGACGAACTTTTTAATCATTTCCTTACACCAATCGACGCGAGCCTTTTTTGAGCTATTGATAAATTATGGGGTATCCAACGAGAGCAAATTTTTTTTACAGCTAAGTGTTCATGCAAAATCGAATGTATTGAAGTGGATCTAATCTCACGATATGTCACATGACGATCTTGCATTATCAGTTCTCGCACTGCATCGATGTTTTTGGGCACAACAACCGATTTTCGACGATCTTCACGGAATTTGTCGGTGACCGAACTACGACCACGTTTGAATTCACTATACCAGCGATATACTGTGGTTTTTGATGGTGCTTTATCGCCATACAAAGAAACAAAGAGTTCATTGACACATTCTTGTTGAGATAATCCACGTCGAAAGTTGTGAAAAATAATCCAACGAAAACCTTTTGAAATTTTCATTTTTTGGCCAAATTGCTTTTCTTAACTCACTGTAAACATAACAAACAGCAATTGTACATCAAAACTTTGTGAGTACGTTTATGCCAAAAAATGTTAAACTTTATTATGGTGTTGCCAGACTTTAGCTTTTGACAATCCCAACAATAAAAATGAAATGCAAACATTTTGCGTCACAAAATTTGTGTTTTGTGAGTTGCAAGTAGGCTTTCGTCAGTTGACTTTTACCTCTTCTCAAGAGGTATTTTTATTTGATATATATACACCGCCAGTAATATAAGAAGTATATATACGGGTATACATATATATATATATATATATATATGTATACATATGTATTGTATATATATGAATTTGCAAATATATAGACACAAATCGGCATGAAATGCACAAAATACAACGAGTATTTCGACGACAACTTGGGGCTATTGTTCAATTTAAGCTTTCTGCGCTATTTTCAATCTTGCTGTTGGGGTAGAAATCTTTCCAAATCTCTTACAGTCAGAGATACAAACGCACAGATACATTTATATCTATGTACATAGTGTGTGCAGTAAATACTTATCAGACTTCAGCTTTTCTGGTTGTCATTTGTTGATTTGCAAAAAATAAAAGAGAAAATAACAGAAAATTCGTTGAAGTTTGGTAAACTTGGAAATCTGTTCGAAACTTTTATGCTCCTCAATGTAATTTCTGTATATGTATGAAGACGTGAAAGTTTATTTTCTTGAATGCATTTTCCTTTACTAGTGTGAAATTGCATTCGAACTACAGGAGGAAGAAAAGAAAAATGCGGAAAAATCGTTTATTGCACATTCAAACTCTTTAACGTTCATAAAGTGGTCGTAATACTTTATTATTAAATTTTGCATTTTACACATTACGGAACATTGTAAAAAAAAAAAAAAAGAAAACTACGAAAAGAAAAGAAAGAAATATAAACAAGATAAAACGTTGCGTTCAGGTGAACCGAACATTTAATACCCTAATAACGTAAAAATTATTTAGAGTGTTCACAAGGTCTTGTAATAGTGTAAAAGTGCATGAACGGCACAGGCAGCACATTTATGCAAAATAAAGTGGTTCAATTCTTCACACTTTGCTGTTTGAATTATCAGCTGTTCAGTTTCAGTATTACCACAAAAAAAAAAAATACCAAATTCACCAAAAAATACCAAAATTAGCGCACGCGCGTTCCTAGTTGTCAGCACAGTTTTTTCGCCAATGTAAAGACATTTTTTGGTCAATGGTCTGAGTCGAACTAAGTGATGCACAATTCATTAGTGAAAATTGTTGTTGTTCTGTGCAACCGTTTTCTTGCACTTTCACAACGTTACAAGACTTTGTGAATCCCTGAATTAATCTTTTGTATGGCGTTTGTAAATATTGTATATATATATTTATATATTTATACGCTTTACGTACAAGTAAAACTATGATAAAAAATAATTAAGCTATTTAGTAGCAAATTAAAAAATTCAGTTTAAAAACTAGGAGTGCTTATAATTCTTAACCAGTTTTAATATGTTTTAACATCTTTTACTAATTACGTTACCATGAGCACAAAAGGAAAAGTCTAACAGAAATCATCATAACATGGAGTACCTACGGCTGATTTAAAAATTATTATTTTAAAATTAATTTCTTAAATTAAATAAATTAAAAGTGTGTTTTTGAATGGGATTGTGGGAATAGGATACATGCCATCCACTCATTTTCCACTTAATTTTAATACTACAAATTCACATTCTGTGTGAATAGTATAAAAACAAGACCTATATTGTATTTTGCCATGCACACGCCATATTGTTATACGGTGCAGAGTATATTGGGTTTATTGAACTGTAAAATATACAGGGTGTCTCATAAGAAAGTTCACATTTTGTCTACGTTATCGAACGTTACCTTGAGCACCTTGAACGCCCGGATTTTGATTTTTCCAGCCTTGAAACGGTCTCTTCAAACTTCTGGACCCATTTTCGCATCATTGCGCATCATTTAAATGACGAACATGTCGAATACTGCAGAATTTTCTGAATACTGAACTACCGTTTTGGTAAACCTCACGTACGCACAACGCACGGTCCTCTCCCGAGAAACGCTCCATAGCGACTAAATTCCCAAAAGCTAGGCTACCGATTGACATACCCACCGCGCCCCACGGAATAGTTGCGTTCACGCAATCAGCAAATCAAATGTGAACTTTCTTTTGATACACCCTGTATATTTAACATGACGGAGGAAGCGTTGGAAACACTATAAAATTGTTTAGCTTACTTTGTAATCTAGTTTGCTTAAAACAAAATTTAGTAGCAAGTTAAGACGTAATAGTGAAACATATGACATGTACAGGGTATAACATAGTCAATCAACACAAGAATAGCTCACACTTATTTCATAGTTGGACTTGATTTGCTTACAATTTGGCTTTCGACCAACTAGTATATTACAAAGTAGGCTAAGAATATATAACAATTTTTGAGGCAAGTCAAGTTTTGAGGCATAGAAAAAAGAAATTAGAGGTGATTTAATTTTGAGATAACTTTGACTTTCTTAAATTCTTTTAGCGTGAAACCAAGATATGCCCAATTCTCAACAAATGAAAAAGAGTAAGACAAGAGATAAATAGGAAATGAAAAAGATCGTACTGAGGGGAATACGTCACCTTTAGTAATTATAAATTCACCATGCCCTATACTAAGATTTTTGGAAAGTATCAATGTAATCATATAGACAATTCTAAATAAAAATATCGATATATCGGCGATATTTTCGTTACTTTTGCGATGACAAGGAGCTGCGGGCAAATCGCATAAAAAAAATTGGTACTTCACAAGGATCAAAAACAGTGAAATTTCAGGAAGGAGCACCATTTTAAAGAGTGATGGAAAATTAAAATACAATTATCGCTGTAGAAGACCACAAATATCGATATTCGATATAATAAGTCCTGAAAATATCACACCGATATTATCATATCGAAAATAAAAAATATCGATATATCGTTATAGCTATTATGAACAAAGCTGCCCTGCACCTTTTTAAGGAACTTTATTTGAACCATTTGTTTGGGATATATTGTACATTGGAAAGTGGTCTGCTAATTAACAACAAAAACTAATGGAACCACTTAGCATAGTCACCTTCAGTGAACTTCACTTTATCTGAAGAGGAAATAGGGGAGTTTAGGTATCCAAACTTGAAGGTTCTATCTGTTATAGTCTCGTTTTATGTTTTCTCAAGTTAGAAAACATAGCTTTCACCTACAAAAATTTTGACAGTTAAAAAGAAAAATCAATAAACCTTGCCAAAATTTTTTGTTTGTGCATATTATAAACATTCAGAAAAAATTTGTTTGATATTAATGCATGGACGGGCATAGCTAAATCGACTTGCCTTGTCCGGGACTTTATCCAAATTTATTGTTTCGCCTTCAAATTAAGCCCCTTCCGAAATAATATTCCAATCATCAAAACCATTTTTAAAAGCAATTTTCGTGGTCGAATTCAGTTCTCGCTGCGAATTCACTTTTATGTTTTCTATCGACTGAAAACGGGTGTCTGGATGGTGGTAATTTCAATTTTGGAAAGAGAAAAAGTAAGCCGAAGTCCTATCAGGCTCTACGATATTTGTTGAGTTTTTGTTTAAAAATTCGTTTGCACAATGATAGCCTGGTAAGATGGTGCTTTGTAGTGGCGCAAAATCCAAATGTTTTCATTCTACAAATCTGTCCGTTCAAACGCCGCAGAACGCTCAGATAATATTCTTTATTTTCTGTCAGACATTCTGTCAAGAATTCCGAGTGAAAAATACCGTGACTATCTAAGAAAACAATCAACATTACTTTGACTTTTGATCGACTTTGACGTTGTTTTTTCTGCTTCGGCTCAGTTAGAGATGATATTCCGAAGCTTTTTGACTTTTATGAATGTGGGTCGGAATTGACAGGTTCTACCATGTCTTCAGCAATCTTTAGGCAATTGAGTGTGTTAAGAAAATTCACATAAATTCGTAAAAATTGCAAAACACAATTGAGGTGAATTGACGAAATCGAACGTTGTAAACAAACTAAATGACAGATGGCGCCAGTATAGGGGAAATTTGTGGAAATTTGGTGACAAAAAGAATTTTGGCAAACGGATGTTTTATATAATAGATACATTGTGGGTACCCCGAAGCTTGCTTTTCATGTGTTACTTTAACAAATTTGTGATAATTTAACAAACCCAATATGTCCTGTTAACGAATATTTTTTGTGCGTGGTATAAATTGGTGACTGTACTCGGTTTGGCTTCAAAACTGCGTTAGCACATAAACGCAATAATATTCCTAAATGGTATCTTCAACGACTTTTTCTGTGTGTTACAAATTTTTACACAAATTTAAAATGCCATTTTGTACACTATTGGTGAAGTGTACCACGAAAAAAGTACGCAGGCATAACGGTAAAGAGGTAGTGAAAATAATGTATCTAGATAAATATTGTCAGATATTTGGTATCGCGTTAGGCAGTCAAGCGAGACTACATAAGAACAACGCTACTAGAGCGAAGCTTCGCCATCGGACGTTCTGAAATGAAGGAAATGGGCGTGGATGTCTGCCCGTTTTTGCACTAGTTGTTGTTGTTGCTGTTGTTGTTGTTTTTGCTGCTGCAGATGGGCGCGCATAAGCCTCCTTTTATTTCATTGCGAGTCAGTCGTCTATAAATTATATCCGTTCCAAATTGAAATGCGCGTTAAAATGCAGTTAACTTGTTTTTCTCACCATTTCGTTTTTCTAACGTTTTCACACTTTTCCATGTTTTACATTTTATTTTTTCTTTTTATCATTTTGTTGCATAAAACTGTGAAAATAGTAGTGTATCCTAGTTTGGTGTATAATGAAAACGGCACTAAAGGACTTTGCGTCTGATGGGCGATGTTGGAAACAAAATATCTACAGCTTACACCAAGGATGTAAGGAGAAAACTAAAATGAATTCATAGCTTATATGCATTTCATGTGAAATTTTGTGTAATTCAATTATTATATTTCGTTGGAATGAAAATATGAAGCACACTGATTGGATTAATACCTCATATTTTAAACAAGTTTAGTTATTAAAGCTCAGAAATAGGGATATACGGGCTTTATGGCGTACAGAAGAATATCGTTCTGGCGTAATATTTATATATTCATCACAAACAGAGCTAATAGTATAGAATATTGGTTTTATATGTCACGCATTAAAAGAGTTGTCGTTAACGTATAAAATTCATATACGTATCTATACCTGATGAGCCAGTTGAGGCAAGTCGTTTCTAGCCTCGTCCCTTTCTCTGTTCGTATTTCGGAAATTTTACCATAATCTATACAGATATACAAAATTGGAGTGTCTGTTTGTAATATTAAAAGAACCGCTTTTTACTAAATGCATATGGATGTATACACGTCCGGTACATATACCAAAATAAATTTTTGTACACTTTTTGTTTGTTCCGGCTAATCTCTGAAACGGCTGGACCGATTTTAACGGGACTTTCACTGGCAGATAGGTGATATAAGAAGGAGTAACTTAGGCTACTTTTATTTTAGAAATTTTATTTATTTTTATTATTTATTTATTAATTTATAATTTTTGTATATACATACGAGTATATATGTATGTACATACATATGTGTATATTCTACCATTCGCGTTTGCTACTGACTAAGCTACATTGCCTCTCTCTTCTTTGGCGTTGCCGGCATCAAACACAATAACAAAAAAAAAAAAAACTGCAGCAACATCAGCCACAAGCACAGCAACAACAAGAACGTATATGACGATAGAGTACAGCAACAACAACAACAGCAAAAGATCGTATATGACGATAGAGTACTGTGAACGTGCGAACCATAGCACAAACAGGAGACAAAGGATAGGGAAACTATATAGAAACGCGTTTTATCTCTTTCTCTCTAGTTTTTAGTAGAATCCTACGTAAAATAGTTATTAACACTATTTGGTGCCGGCATTATTTTATGATCCCCAAATCAATAATGTCTGATAGAACCATCCGGTGTTGTTCTCATATCACCCATTTTTCTATTTCTATACGAGGGCGAGCTGAAAAGTATTTATTTATGAATCTTTGCTAGCTCAAGCTAATTTTTACATTGAGAAATATTTTTTACATTTTTTTTCTCATTGTGAAGAGAGAATAATAACAGCGGAATAATATATGGAAACATTTTTTTTTCCCGCAGATACACATGTTTCGAACTCAGCTAAGAAATTCTCATACGTTTGCTGGCCGCACATTGCAAATTTTTAATATTTATATCATGCTATTCGGAAAAAAATGTTGATATGAATATCCAATGATAAACAATTTTAGTTTTATGCTCTTAAATGATCAGATAATCTGGCAAGCCGTAAAAACCCGCGACGCGTAGGGTGTCACGAAAAGTAGGCTTAATAGAAAATCTATAAGCCTTACCGCGTAGGAAAACACTGAAACACTTTGACCCCACAGAAAATCTGGAGAACTTACTTGATTACCTTTCACTCTCGTTTGTGTGACTTGAGCCGCTGCTCAAGACTGAGTCCCCGCCTTGCTGTTTTGTTCCTCCTTATATAGTCCTCGCTCGCCGTCGTTTGTACTCGTCAAAGCATTGCAACTATTTGGAGCCTTATAACTTACTATCCGGAACATTTTGGAATGAA
>JAWNNQ010000076.1:0-28741 GCA_035044765.1 Leucophenga montana
GGTGTCGCATTTATGTGTGTACAGGACCATCTTACATTCAGCCCTCCTGATCATCATCATCTGACACAGATGACAATAACTCCTCGTTTTCGGACACAAATCTCCACAGCCTCATATGATCACAGCTTGTTGCTGTAACATTAACTCTTTCGATGTGAGCCGCTTTTTTGACATCATATCGCCCATCTCTTTTTATTTTTGTTACTTCATAGAAACCCAGAAATTCACTGGCAAGCTTACGCCCAGAAACAAATTGAGTCCTCTTAATATCCACTAGGTCTCCAACGTTGTACCCATGCTCGACTTGACGTTTTTTATCGTAGTTGCGTTTGTAGCTCTGCTGTACTTTCTTTATATTCTCTTTTATGGCTTCGCGCAGCTGTTGACGCTCATCGTTGAACTGCGTAACCATTTCTTCATTTAGCAGCTCTAATAAACGATCTTCAGCTTGACTATACATCTTGGTGCCAAACATGACTTCGAACGGCGAAAACTTTGTTGATGCATGCACGTACGTATTTATAGCTTTCTGAACCTGTGGTACATACTTGATACCACTTGGATGGTTCATCAGCTGACAGCTTTGATAAAATTGATAATATTGAACGGTTAACCCGTTCGATTTGACCATTCCCTCTGGCCACACCTGTCGTTGACCACACATGATCGACTTTGTTAGTATTCATAAATTCGGAAAATGCAGTTCCAGTAAATGCTGAACCTCTGTCGCTCACAATGCGCTTGGGAAACCCAAACACATTAGACCACTCGGTTAACCTCTTGACGACTTCTTCTTGGCCGGTCGATTTGGTTGGAAACAACCACACAAATTTTGAGACCGCATCAACTACTGCTAGGATATATTTGTATTGCTTCGACGTTGCATCTATTAGACCCAAATGATCAATGTGTAAAGTGTGTAGCGGCGTGTCCCCTTTATCGATGCAATGCAAAAAGCCTTCTTGTTTGCCCGTCTTTCTACTGTGAATAATGCATTTGACGCAATTAGTAACAACTTTATTTACCTTACTCTCAACATGAGGAATCCAGTACTGCAACTGGATTGAATGCATAGTCCTCGTGTGGAGTAATAACCAACTTCGTGCGCCTCTTCAATCAGCTTCTGGAACGACGAACAGTTCATTGGACCGTTGACAACTTTAAGCAACAGACCACCTTTCAACTTGCAGTCCATGTACGGCCGTTCTTTAAGTATTTCTACTACAGCTTTAATATGATCATCGTTTTGTTGTGCCTCCTTCAGGCATGCTGAAAGCTCTGCAGTTACAACCATACATGACTGCGGGTAACGGCTAAGGTAGTCCAAGTGTTTCATTTTTTCGATCGCACGGTGTTCAATATTGAAATTGAAATCTTGCAGATACAAGATCCACTGCGCAACTTCTCTTGGGATATCTTGCTTTTTTTTTGTAGTTTGCTTGAAGGCTGCACAGTCCGTGACCAACTTAAAACGGACTCCCAACACATAATGCCCAAATTTATTCAAGCCCAAAATATGCAGCTTTCACATCTAGAATGTAACAGTGTTTTTTAGAATCAGCTTCGGATGTCTTCTTGCTCCAAAAATATATTGGGTGCAACTTATTGTCGAATGTCTGCAACAGCACTGCTCCATAACCATCTTTGGACGCATCAGTATGTAACTCGGTTGGTGCTTCTCGTAAATAAATGTGTAGTACCGGCTCATTTGTTAGCGACTGCTTCAGCTGCTATACCGATTGGCGCTTTGTTGGACCAATGTTGAACTCAACGTCTTTTTTTAACCCTGGACGCTCATCGTTATTTTTGTAACGTAAAGGTCATTGTTGGTCAAATTGAACACGGCATTTTTAGAATACATTTTGGAAAAACCCCATGCATGAAAAGTCCACTAAAACTGTTAGTTTTGTGCTATTTTATATATATATATATATATATATATATATATATATATATATATATATATATATATATATATATATATATATATATATATATATATATATATATATATATATATATATATATATATATATATATATATATATATATATATATATATATATATATATATATATATATTTAGAAAATAAATTAGTATTTCACAGCTCTCCTCCATTTGGCTTTTTTTGCATAACATAATTAAAACATGTTATGGGCGTAAATAACATAAGAGTAACGTAATAATAATAACGTAAGCGTTTATGAACGCCATATTCATCATACCAAAAAAGTAGCATACCAAAAGTGGCCATCTATTTGTCTATTTGTCTTGAAAAAAAAAAACTCACACAAAGTTCATCGATGGTTATTTTGACCACGCAAATTAAAAAATATAACACAACAACAACTAACGCTGTACGAGTAATGAGCACAATAGAAAGAAAGAAGAGAGAGAAAAACAACGAAATGTAAAAAAGCGTGTTCAGAATGACCAACCATGAGCGTCCAGGGTTAATAGATTAGTCAATGGACGTGCTACTTGGGCGCATCCAGGAATGAATTTTCTAAAAAATCCAGTAAGACCCAGAAACGCTTGGACTGCTTTAATGTTTTTCGATTCTGCAAAACGACTGACTGCAGATGCCTTTTCTTTTTCTGGCGAAATTTTGCCGTCTTCTATATACAATTATATAATCCATGTATAATTGTATTATGTCCTCATTGATCAGCTCTTGAAATATGTGGTTCACGAAACGAATAAACGATGCTGGTGAATTTCGGAAACCAAACGGTGGTGACAAAGGCAGTATACGATTTACTACCTTCCTCTGCGGGTACGTGAAAGAAACCATTTTCTAGGTCCATTAGAGTAAAAAATTTGGCAGCTTGTAGGCTTGTAGTTATTTTTTTTTTTTTGCAACTTTCAACTTAAAGTTTTAAGGAAATTTCGCACTATTTGCTTCACATTTTACCGATCCACTCGTTTATTAATTGGCTTTTTTGATTGAGCCCCCAAATGTAAGGGGAAATATACCCTTTGATTTTATTGATATATTTTATAAGAAGTAATATTGCAGATTAATATTAATTAGTTGTAGTTTAGGTAATAATGTAGATTAATTTGAATTTCAACGTAGGATTAAGTTAATTTTAATGTACAACTTATGTTCTCTTTTCGACTGTCCACGGCGTACTGTTTCGACTATCCACGGCTTACTACTTTGACGCTCTATTTCTCCTGCTGCTGTCGTTGCTCTTGATGTTGTTTGTCGCTTGCTGATATTAGTCGTTAAAGCCTTTCTTCTATATTAATAACGGGTGTCTCATTTATGTGTGTACAGGACCATCTTATATACATACAACAGCGAACGCAACTGAAAATTTTTCCTTTCACCAGGAGATCCATCAGTTTTTTTAATTTTTGTTTAAAAACTCTTGCTACAACATCATGCCGATCAGAAGCCAACTGCCCTGTAAAAAGTTCGTTAGTAATTTCATCCCATTTAGGGTTGGTCGTAAACGTTATGAAAAGATCGGGACGTCCATATTTGCTAACATAACAGAACGCATCCTGCTAACATAACAAAACGCATCCTGTGTGCGTTGGTGCATCTATCTGAGTCCTGCCGTAAACGATGAAGGTAGAATAACTAACTGGCCCAAGTCCTCTACATTCTCATTCCGATGGATTGCGTCTTGAAGGTGTATATAACTTTCAACTCGAAGCTTCTGTTGATTAGTTCGTATAAAAATAAGTCTTTCTGTTTCGATTTTAGCATATACGTCAACTAAGTATTGATTAAAGATAGTTTGTAATTATGCAGATGTGTGTGATTGTACTCATTTTTTCTTATCATTAATCGATGACAATAGTATCGTAGAGCGGATACCTTCTTTTGGAAATTTGGTTGGCCTGTGTTGGGTTCGATTTGATAGACCGCAAAGTTATATCCGTCTTCCCCATAAACAAACATTAGAGGATACTGCAAAGCATCATACGATCTATGAGTTTCTGAGATTCTCTGCAATCGATTATCATGTCAGCGAAGTATTATCTCTCGTTTATCACAATGTTGATTTACCAGTAGCACAGATACTTCGTTTGTTGTCGGTTCATTATGGCGACCTGGCTGCTCTGCTGAAGGTCGTCGATCAGCATTTATAACTATTTTATAGTCATTTTCGTTTGAATTTAGTGCTAAAAATTGAAGAGCAGTTTTGAAATCATGAATGTAACTGTTATTTTCAATAAGCTTACTTTGCAAGCTTTCCATTAACATAGGATTTAGATTTGGAAAACATTGTAACCTTGCGTCCCTTTGTAGTACATAATGCTTTCGTCACTTGATTTTTACCTCTTTAAGAGGTTTTTTTATTTGATAAATATATACGCCACGCTTTTAACACTCTAAGAGCATCAGAGTGCTTTCCAACACTTTCTCCACGTGTTTTCGTGTTGCACGCCTCGTTTCTGTACCGGCAGCAGAAAATTCAATATTATTTAACAAATTCAATGGAAGAACAATTACTTAAGATGTTGAAAGAAATACAGATATTTCCGTGCGTCTGGTCGCCTGACGTAGAAAATGGCAAAATCTATTTTCCGGTTTTAAGCACCACATCAAGAGTGGCATGCTTGATGATAGCCGCTCCATGCCAAGACGTTTTGTTGAGACACTGGCTAACGAGAAAGGGTTGTCCTACCAGTTATTAACAGATCATTTGCTTCGAAAAAAGAAGCCTGTACGCAGACTTTTGCGGTAGTGATTTTCTGACATGTTCTAGCATAAAATGAATTAAAACTATAATTTTGGTAATAAAATGCATTAATGAAAATGAAAATAATATACTATCTAATAAAATAAAGTTTGATTTAATACATAAAACATTAGCTGAGATATTTGCGATTAAAGTTAAAATTTCAAATTTTGTGGCGTAAACAGACTTTTTCGAACAAGTGTATATAGGTAAATATATTTTTTTTTATTAGAAGTATGGTAGAATGTAAAATTAGACTTACAATATAAATTTTTTTAAGCACAGCAAAGTAAAATTTATCTGCGTACACGTGTGGTTTGCTATTGCCTACAAAAACATTGCACAAAAATCAATTTTTACATGTGACTAACAAAAATACAAGTAATTAAAATATTCAAGAGTTTTTAGAATAAATAACACCAGCTTACTATTTGGGTCTCACTTCGAGTGCCGGTTTCTCATACATTTTTGTCTATGTGGGTTTTAGGACGTATATTGCAAAAATATCAATTTTATTTTTTCTTAAGAACCGTTTACGACATATATGTTCTCAAAAAAAGAGTTTTTTACCAGTTATTTGCTCATATATCCATCAATTTTTATCCTGCGGCCAATTCTCGTTAACATCCCAACCGTGATCGGCATGCATATATCCAACTGCATTCGGATACGAAAGCGCTTAAACAAAACCCTAAACGAGCAAAACATTATAATATTCGATTTGCTTACTTGTAACTTAAAATTTAAAATATTTTGATATCTGTATAAGAAAAAAAAATAAATAATATAATAAATAATAAAAACAAAAAAAATTACTTGATTCGATACGATGGACCAGTTGTGATTTTACTTTCTTAAAGTATAAACTGTTTGCGAATTATAAATTGTTGCGAATTATCGAATTTTTTTTAGAAAATTCAATGAATTTCATTTATACATATAAATCAAAAAAAAAAAAAATATATATATATATATATATATATATATATATATATATATATATATTGTAATAATATTAAATATATTAGTGAATTTATTTAGCGATAATGTTTGCTCGATTTAGTAAGTATTCCAAAAATGTCCAACACTCAATGAATAGGTGTATTATGTGGTAAATATTAGTAAATAATAGTAATAGTAAATATTAAACAACTTCAATTAAAAATAAAATTTATAAATAACTCTGCAATTGACATGACTTTAGCTATTTAAAGAATAAACTATTAATGAATTATATTGTTCAAAGGACATAGCCCGTTAAGCATTTTTATACCAGTCACACATTATTATTATCAGTTTGTCTAAAAGTTTGTAACGCATTAAAGGAGCCATCGTAGACCCCATAAAGTATATATATTCTTGATCAGCTCGACGAGACGAATCGATGTAGCCATCTAGCCGTCAGTCCGTCTGTCCGTCTGTATGTTGCCGCGCATTTTTTTGGGACCAATTGTTATGCTATCCAGTTGAAAATTGGCTCATACACTTCTTTTTATTGCAGTTTAATAGAGTATCAAGATTGACCACGCCTACTTTTTGGTGTAGCTCCCATACAAACCTACAACCCACTTTTGACTTTTTGTATGAAAAACTTTTTTATGGTAGTCAATATCAACTTAATAATTGGTATGGTAGCTTCTAATTCACTGACGCTTCACATATACGTTAATGGGTAGACCCACTCACTTTTTGGGGTAGCCCCATACAAATCCACTTCCTACTTTTGTGTTTTTGTATGAAAAATGTTTTTATTAAATTCATTATTACGTTGAAATGTGATTTGGTGCCTTTTTATTGACAGCATCTTAACATACATAGACTATAGGTCGTGTCTCGCCTACTTTTTGAGGTAGTCCACATACAAACCTACCACCCTGTTTTGTGTTTTTTAGGATGAAAATCTTTATTTAGATAAATGTTAGTTTGCAATTAGATTTAGTGGACTTCACACACTTCACTTTTATTCATTTGTATGAGAAACGTCAATATCAAATTTAAATTCGATATGGTGGTATCTTGTAGACGGTCGCTTCATTGACATCTACTAGTGGGCGTGTACCGCCCACTTTTTGTTGTAGCCCATACTTAAACACCCCACGTTACAATACGATTTAAAATTTCGTGTGAATGGTATTAAAGCTTCGGTTCAACCGAAATTAACTTGTTTTCTTGTTTATATCGAAAAAACGTGTAAAATTTTAAGAAAACTATGTTATTGTTCGATGCAGTCACCTTTAGCGTGGTTAATAGCATCGAGCTTTTCCAGGAAGGATTCACACGCTGCACAAATGTAGTACGCTGGTAATTTGTCCCATTCTCGATATAGATCAATCGTTAAGGAGTTGACCATCTCATATTTTTAGTTGATATATTGGCCTCCACAATGGAAACAACAACATTGGAAAAAACAACACAATGGAAAAAACAACAACAACAACAACAACAAATTCCTTCCATATGGAAAAAACCATTGGGTTTAAGTTTGGGGAATATGGTTTCCATTGTTGTGAACAAATGAAGCTGGGAACGTTATCTTGAAAAAAAAGATAGGTTTCTCTGGCTTTATGGGATAGTGTCGAGTCGTGTTGAAACATCCAATGGTTTCTGCCGAAGTGTTTACGTGCCCAAGATAACAAAGAATCGTTGCAAATCTTTTTACGGTAGATTTGAGGATTTACCTTTACGCCCTGCTCAATGAAAACGAGTGGTGAGCATCGTGTGACAATTTCCCGGGCCCAAACCATCACTGATGCAGGCATTTGCTTTCGCAGAGCAATTCGGAAAATACCACACAACATAACAAGAGCGCGCTGTCATTATCCGTTTGATTGCTATTCCAGCGTGTAGTTGGTAAAACTTCGAGTGCCGACTCCTGACATTTGCGGGACCTATCTGAAGTTTGCTTAAAAAATTGTGCTCAATCGGTTTTTAGCATTTAGTATTTGTGTACTGTAACATAAATAAAATAGTAGACGAAATTATTATACATATAAGAGTTTTATTTCTCGGCTAGAGTTAGTGGTTTGAATAGTCAAATTTTTTTTTTTAAATTGTGCTCCACCTTTTGATAAGTTTACTATATTTGGTAAGTGTTCCATTGTAGTTTTAGATTTAGATTTGCCATTTCAAATTTCATAAAGTATTACGCCAAAAATGTAGATAAGCATAAGAAATTAAATTTGATGTCAACTGAAGCTAGTGGAAATTTTCTGTGTATATTAGGTGAATACGACGTTGCTAATTTCTATTGTTAAGCGGTATCAGCGATTCCAGGCAGAACATTTAGCTGTGAATACAAATATGAATCATAATGAAATTATTCGAGGATATTTGTACAAAAATTAGTATTAAAATTGCAAATTGAAAACTCCAAATAGGTGGTGTTTAACTGGAGATAATTTGTTATGATTAATAACACAAAATTTTACCGGTCTTTTTAATTTATTACTAATAAATCCAATCAAGCAAAGAGACCCAAATGTGTTGAATTCGTCGTAAACCCATGGATCATTTATCTTGCACCCAAACTTTACACAGTTTATTGTGTCGGTTTTTAAAGTAAGAAAAGTAATCGGCGTTAGTGTTGGCTTTAGTTGGTTTAAAAATGACGTCGAAGTCAAAATTTGCCAAAAAAAATCTGCGTAGTAGCATTTCTTCCCGAACCGCTTTAACATGATCATCTGACTTATGAATTCGATTTTGTGGCCCAGAAATTCTAAAGAAGGTGCCGCAAATACACATTTCGATAGGTTGTGTTTTAGTCCATTATCTCTCAGTCTGCTCTCCATAGTTTTTGCAAAAATTGGAGTCGCTCCTGTTTAAGATGAAGCTTCGCCGGTGGCCCCTCTAGTTGACCCGATTTCTCGCTAAAAATCTCTTGATAATTCGCTAGCACTTCTTTTAGCATCTCTTGCTCCTTTGTACTCAATTTTGGTGTCGATACTTTAATCGAATTATTTTTGCCTGCATGGCGTAAATAGTTTGATCCAATTTATCTCGTTACCAAAGTGTGTACTCCATTCTCTTCAGAATGATGAATCAATCCATAACATACACATTCAGCTTATGCATTGTTTGACCCATTTTGACCATGACTGGCGCTCTTCCTAGGCATAGAATTTTATGACCAGTATAACTTGTAAACTGTCCGTTTGTTTTCTGCAAAGCACTTGCTTGTTTGATTTTCATGAATGTGTTCTTACTTATTAGACCACATGGAAAAAAAGTATCTTTTGGGCATCGGTCGAAAATTGAATTTCGAACATAGAGTAAATATTAAGTTCTATTTTAAACTTGTAGCCCAGTCATCTTAGCCAAAAATAGGGGTCAACCTCGGAATGAGAGATAATAAGCTGTAAATTGGTATAAACCTTTGTTTTGGCGTTCTATGTGTTGTCTCAAAAGTCTCATATAATATCGTGTTCGCGTCTTAAGATATTCATGGTCAAAGGTCGCGAATATCTCGCTTCCTATACCTTAAATGAGATTTGCACCTATAATAAAAGTTGTAGAGTATAAAATTCTCTACAACTTTTGTTTCAACTTTTTTTTCCATACGATTAACCGTTTTTGAGATAGGGCGTAAAGAGTGCGCAGCGCACAGTCATATATGGCCTAATGCAAGGTCAAGCCTGAGTTACTGTTAATCGTATGTTGTATAAAGTTATATTATTATTATTATTATTATTATTATTAAACAATGGCTATTATTTCTGTACTAATTATTAATTATTTATGATTAAAAAATAAATAACTTAATTATTTATATTTAATTATTTATATTTAATTCCTTATATATAACTATTTTATTTATAAATGGCAAATGGCAGTTAGTTATTTCTTCTTCTTCATCGTCTTCTTCTTGCGATCGTCATTATCATCATCCTCGTTGTTGGTCTCCAAACCTTCCAGAATTTCGGGATCATATCGAGATTATTTAGATATGATGAAGCGTTAAGGCAAGCTTGTCCATTGCACTGGCTACAAGCTAAAAACATTGTATAATCCCAAGCCCTTTTTGCAGTTGCAAAATATTGCGCTGAGCAGTTCAGCTGGTTCAGCTGGGAGTAATAATGATCTTATCGGTTCCAGGAGTTCGTTTTGCAGCCCCATCCTTGAGGTTCTAAATCGTTCCCTAACCACGTTTGAATCTGGTAGTAGACACGATTGATATGTTGATGAGCCGGTACACTTGTTGGTGGAAGTGTTGAAAACTGTACAGGTTTATTTAGTTTTGTTAATTTGACGAATTTGCGTGTAACGGAAATGATCAATATTGTCCCCAGATTTTTGAGCATTATATAATGCCAACAAGATGCGCACTCCATTCTCAAATAATGTTTGTATGGGGACTACCTCAAAAAGTGGGTGGGCCACGCCCAATTGTCTATGTATGTTTAGCGGCTGTCTCGTAAAAGGCACCATATCGCATTTCAACCTAATATAGACTTTAATAAAAAAGTTTTTCTTACAAAAAGTCAAAAGTGGACCATCGGTTTGTATGGGAGCTACCCCAAATAGTAGGCGGGCCACGCCCGTTAGTCTATGTATGTTAAGCGGCTGACCATAAAAAGGCACTACACTGCATTTAAACCTAATATAGACTTTAATAAAGAAGTTTTCTTACAAAAAGTTAAAAGTGTATGGGGGCTACCCCAAAAAGTGGGCGTGGCGGGTTAATCTTGACACTCTATTAAACTGGAATAAAAAGAAGTATCCGTGCAAAATTTCAATTGGATAGCTTCAAAATTGGTCCCCAAAAAATGCGCAACAACATACAGACGGACATGGCTAGATCGATTCGTCTCGAGCTGATCAAGAATATATATACTTTATGGGGTCTACGATGGCTCCTTAAATGGGTTACAAACTTTCAGACAAACTGCTTATACCATTTCACACTATGTGTGAATGGTATAAAAAGTGGAAACAAAAGTTGTAGATAATTTTATACTCTACAACTTTTATTATATGTAGGTGCAAATCTCGTTTAAGGTATAGGAAGCGAGATATTTTCGCGATCTTTGACCATGTATATTTTAAGACGCGAACACGATATTATATGAGACTTTTGAGACAACATATAGAACGCCAAAACAAAGGTTTATACCAATTTACAGCTTTCATTCCGAGGTGAAACCCTAATATGACTGCGCGTTCCAAATGATGAAACAAGTTTATGGTGACAATTGTCTATGCCGTAGCAATGTTCACGAGTGGTTTAAAAGTTTTCAAGAAGGTCGTGAAGAACTCTGTGACGATGAAAAGTCGTGCCGGCCAAAATCAGTGATGATCGAAAAAAGCATTGAAAAAGTGCGTGAATTCATACAAAATGAGACGAAATCTTCGTAGCGTTATATGGAAATGGAGTTAAATATTCTCAAAGATTCGATTCATCGCATTATGACGGAGAAATTGGGTCTACGGAAGGTGTGTTCACAGTTTGTTACGCACAAATTGACTGACGACCAAAAATGCGATAATGTGCCGTCTCATCGGTCGACACGTATAACCGATTTTCTCACCAAAAATTGCATTTTAACCATCAACCATTCACCGTACTGGCCTAATTTGGCTCCGTGTGTCATAAAACACACCCTGTATAAAGCCCTTACTTGCGCTTTTATTCTGTATAACATTGACATTCTTTCCTTCTTCGTTTGACTCGTAATAATTGCTTCTTCTTTGATCCTCTGAAATTTCATGTGTTCTGACTTTGCACATTTTTGCAATATAACCCTTTTTTCCACAACTGTAACAGGATGCTTCTCTAAACTTCCATTAACTTTGTGAATGTTTTCCACCGCATCTATAACATGGTGTCTGAGTTGATTGAACTCCACTATTTTGTCGGTAACGGTAATGGACCATATCCTAACTTGTGCGTTGGCTCCACTGACTCCTCATACGTAGTGGCTTTCATTGTTGTGTGAGCGATCTCATACGCTTCGTTGAATGTACTTGGACTTTTTGCAATAACCTCGTCACACGTAGCATGTGATTCCATGCCGACAATATGTATAATTAAAATTTTCTTTATTTCATCGTAGCCACATGTTTCTGGCTCTTTTGGATGTATTAATTATGTGCCAGGTATGTGCCATTATGCAACCGCGCGAATTTCTGGTGCACATTCGAACCTTTCGAAGTAACTCTCCACTGATGATTCTGTAGGTTTGTATTCTCTCATTACAAATGGAGGAGGCCTGGCTAATGTACATGCAGCTAGTTATGCAGTTTCATTTTGCTATGAACGTTGACTGGTTGACATTTGGAGCAACAACAGTCGCTCAGACGACGCAGTTAAAACTCACATATTGCAAAGACTTGCAATATATTCTTTTATCAAATATATTCAAAAGCACTTGCCAGGTTTCTATCGAATGTTGGACAGATTCAAAATTAAACACTCAAATTGGCTGGCTGGTAACATCATAATCGAAATGGAATTTCCCAATGAAACTCCAAAAGTTGTGTATTCTAATGCTAGTGACCGCTTGAAAAGAAAGTTAGCCACGGATCTTGCAGATGAAAACAATAACTGTTCCCGTATTCTTGAAATGCAGTATGAAGTTTTAAAAGAATTTCTGAACTGTTAAGTTATGGGTATGATGGATCAACTGGCCACAGTATATATCAGCAAAGTTTTGAACACAATAGTGATGGATATGGTGGTTCGTTGTTTGTCACAACAATTGTTCCATTGAAATTAATCGATGAGACGCAACAAATTATTTGGATCAATCAATCACCACAATCTGTACGGTTTTGTCGGCCTTTGAAAATTGAATTTATTAAGGAAACTCATGACCTCATATTGTCGCAAAAGGAAATCTTGGATATCCAGATTCGTAACCTGCAAAAATAGACGGAAAAGTTTTAAACATATTGTCTGGATGTAACTCATGTCAGTGTTACCCAATTTGTGGAGCAAAGCCGACACATTTGCTGAATGTTAAAGATTTCAATTCGGATGTTTTTGAGGTAAAAGCAGAATCTCTTCGAATTTGTATTGAAAATTTCATATAGAGCTGATCTTCAAACTTGGCAAGTGAAGGACTGGGATAAACCTCAATTGACGGAACGGAAACTTATTATACAAAAATGAATGATGAAGCAAATGGGGCTCAATGTGGACAAGCCGAGAGGAAATGGCAGCGGCAACTCTAATGACGGCAACACAGCCAGAAGGGCATTTTCTGATGCAGCTTTGCTATCATCAATATTAAATATTGACCACAATATATTGCTTAGTTTTTATATAATTTTAATTGACTCAAAAAAGTTTAAACATATTTGTAAAAATGTATTTTTGGCCTATCATAACAAGCATCCATGGTACCCCATGTCCTCTACTGTTCATAAAATATTAGTGCATGGGCATCAGATAATAGATTATTGTTTGGTACCTGTTGGCTGTCTTGGGGAACATGCATCCGAATCCAGAAACAACATATATAAGAGCGACAGAAGAACCCATGCAAGAAAATGCAGTCGCTTGGACAATATGACTGATGTTTTCAACAGAGGCTTGGACACATCTGATCTTTTATATTGTCCAGTATTTATCTTGGAGAATGACAAAAAAAAAAATAAAAAAAAAATATGCCAAAAGAAGTAATTGCGCTGCTAAAATCACCATGCGTAATAAATGAATTCGAGCACAATGATAATGGTGATTCGCAGGACGGAAAGGAAGATGAAAAGGATAACATGGATGAAGAAGATGAACTCGATGTAATTGCATCAGACCAAGAATTCTTTGAGACTAATGAAAATTAAGTTTACTTTTGTTGTGAGTAAAATAGCGTAATCCAACTGACTTAACACTGACTTATAATTTATTTCTTTATCATTGCTTTCAGAACTATATGATTTTAATCATCATCAACAACATATTTACATCTAATCAAACAAACACATATCAAATAAATCTTATATTATAATGGCATATTTAAAAAAAATCGGCTTTATATTTGGTAAGGTTAGCTATTTTAATGGTCCAACTAGCATCAATTTCGTCTTATATGGGCGGCTGGGGTGGGCGTGATCGGATCGGATCGATGATATATAAATTATCTGAAAATTATTTCAGATAATTTATATATCATCACATCCACCTGTACCAAATTTCAGCTCTCTAACTTCATTTTTCGAATTTATGCCAAAAAAAAAAAACGCAAAAAAAACCATAGTGGCACTGGCGGAAACAGAAACTGCAAGTCAGGGATCAAGCTTCTAGGGGTTTTGATTTGTTTTTTTTATTTGGTGATTTATGGATCTCAAGTGCTTGAATCCAGTTTGTCCCTTCATGATCGGTCCCGGATCGCAGACACGAAAGCTGTTAGGATCGAGACTTTTGACTTCGATCAAAATGGTGGCCTTTACCTGTTGTCTTTTATTGATAGCTTGTAGAGTTTTGTGTTATTTGTGTAGATTTCGAAACGCACTTTTTATAATTTAAATTCCATCAGCATTCAGTCGTGTTTCTGCGTGAGATTAAGATTCTTCATTTTTTTTTTCAATGTAAACAGTATTCAGTTGTAAGGAATATATAAACTTGGTATCAAGTAGAGAACCATCCCTTCGCTTCTCAAATGTTGGTCATTTGATTTCTTGTAAAGGATATAGGAAAACATTATTTTTTTTTTTGTTAAATCGAAGAACTTTTCAATTTGAAGAAGTGCCACAGTGTATCACTACTATGAATATAAAACATAAATATATGAAAACTATTTGAAGGCGTATTCAATTTACAACTCTAGTGCATAGTACAACGGGGAAACATCTTTATCATCCTCATCTACTATTTCCATTAACTGCTCCCCTTCTCTTCATTGAGTGTTTCATGTCTATATATTCAAAGGAGTATGAATTCAGTCAAGCGAGATATATTTGCTTGCATCTTTAACATCTCTTCTCACCCTCGTAATATTTCAACCGCTGCATATAGCGATATGCGTACATGGAATGGAACACATGGACAAATTGATTTCAAATTTTGTGGCATAATTCAACAATTCATTTGATCTATTTGTTGTTGTTCCTGTTGTTGCAATTTTAGATTATTGTCCTTGTATTATTATGCTTATTGTTGTTGTTCTAGAAACACAATTTGCCTGTGTATTTGTCCATTTGATTCTCATGCCGCATACAAACGAGGGAATTGACAAAACTACGATAAGTTGACTTAAAACCGACCTAGTATTGTCTATTTGCATGTTATGTTTCGTTATATGTTTAGTTACGAGATTTTTATATGTAAAGCTAATCGATGAAACCATTATGATAATAAAAATAAATAAATTAATGGCAAAGTTTTCATGGACAAATCCTACCAACCACTTGAACCATTTTGCTCGTTTTGATACATTTAAATTAAAGCTTGCTTTAAAATTGTTTACTAGCTTATTACAAGTTTTTATTTAGATTACAATGGGTGATTATGAGTTTCTTATATATTTTGTGAGTCTGTGTGATATATTCAAATCTTTAATATAAATTTTGACAAATTTGTATCAAACTGAAATATCATACAATAAATATATCTTCTTACTTAAATATACTTCTGATACTTTAATCAAAATGGTGGAGCCAATATGGTGGTTAAATTTTTTTCTCGAAAATGAAGCCATAGTTACAAATAGATTATTCAAAGTATAGTCCATCGCTAGCCCCACTACTTTATAATATTTTCGCCAATTTCGTCTACGGCACCTTTGTCGTGTGAAGTAGCGAACAAATAGTTTCAGTTGAATAATAAATTTGGTGTTCCGTTATAGACTTATGTATGGTTTATTTACTGTGGTTGATATAAAAAAAGTCTAAATATCCTTTGAGTTCATTACAAAGCTTGGACCTAATTTTACTTAAATAAGTTTATAATCTTTTGAAAAGGTTTTTCTTTAAGGATGGATCATCGTATGTTTGTTCTGATATATGTTATGAACAGCTAAGAAAGACACATGTTTTGGCAGAAAAAAAAAACATAAATGCAAGTAGGTGACCAATTTTCGTGGTATTAGTAAGTTAGATATTTAGCCTACCATTCCATTAAATAATAAGAGCACTACGAGCAACATTAAAATTTATCTGTTGGTGGATACGCCCGTATACTAAAAATGTAACACCATGGCAGTAGGTTTATGGGCGAATAGACTTCGGAAAGTGGAATATTGGAAATACACTAGTCTCGGCATTATTTAGGAAACACTACGAACTTATTCAAGCATCCATTAACTTGGTACACGGGCGTTTCAAGGTCTCTGATTTAGATAATCGTTCGTTATTATTCATATATACCCTGGGTACTGGGTAAGCCACGGAACTTCCGTGGTGAACAAATTGTGAGAATGCAGCCTACTACCCTTAATTAGAGGCTGGTGCCTGGTTTGGATTCACAGAGGGAGCCTCGAATACAATTCCCCTTGGATGACGACTGCAAACGATTTAAGGATCATGATTTATGGATA
Source organism: Leucophenga montana (assembly GCA_035044765.1). Classification (NCBI taxonomy): domain Eukaryota; kingdom Metazoa; phylum Arthropoda; class Insecta; order Diptera; family Drosophilidae; genus Leucophenga; species Leucophenga montana. The sequence continues at coordinate 16,173 of JAWNNQ010000076.1, forward strand.
TGCCCCTGGAACGTCCTATCCTTCCATAAAGCTGGTGTAGATATCCATCTGGTTGAGGTCCTCGACAAATTCAAGGCTGACATAACCGCAATACAGGAAATGCTTGTCTCCAGTTTCATACATTTGGACGAGCACCTGCTCGCGATACGTATCAAGGCTAAATACTTCAACATTAGCCTGATTTGTGCACACGCCCCGACAGAAGTCGTAGACGATGCGGCTAAATATGAATTTTATGAGCATCACGAACGTCTCTACGAGCGCTCCCCAATCACGATGTAAAAATACAATTTAGCCTTCATGACGCTACCTCCAGCAATGGAGAGAGGCTAATCGACTTCACCGCATTTCGCAACATGGTATTCAATAGCACCAGAATTTCACACCGCAACATATACAATGCTACTTGGCGCAGTTATGATCGGCTGAAGGCACGCATCGAGCATGTTGGATGTGCGAATGGTACCTTGTATCAGCCAAGGTAAACACGAGGCTCAGCATGCCGCTTGCCGCACATCCCAACACTCAACGAAAACTAGACGTCGGAAAGCTGCAATCACAATATACCGCCGAAGCCATATCAGCCAGAGTCTCCAAACTATTCTGGGAGTCCTCCTCGGCTTCTGATGATGTGGGTAAGCAGTGGAAACAAATCTCCCACTTCATGGATACAGCTGCCAAAGTACTGCAGAGAAAGACGTCGCTTACAAAAGAACGTTGCAGGAGCAATGCGAGCTGTTAGAGAGCGATATCATGAGAAAAGGAGAGAGAATAAATGCATTTTCAGACGCAAAAAAAAGGAAATACAAAGGCGTTAGATTGAGGATATTGACGTCTTATGTGATAGAAATTAAGCTCGAAAGTGAAAGCAAAAGGTCAAGCGGCTGACCGAAGATTTTAAACCAAGAGTTTCTTTCTGCAAGGGCAATAAATGAAGTCTGGTTACAGAAGCACAGTAATAACTGAGACTATGGATAAGTCACTTCTCAAACCTATTTGACGATGAAGAGAACAATGCCGCCGATAGATTTTAGACGGAATTTTTAATAAAGGAGTTTTCAACTTCTTGGATTTTTTAGTTTTATACTTTAAGAATAGACTTGATCCATATAAGTAAAAACAGCATAAATCATCCGCTTTAAAGTTAACTAATAAATAAATAACCAATTTTTTTTTTTAAGCAACCCTTAATTCAGTAAACTTAAAAAAAAAATAATACATATATATATATATATATATATATATATATATATATATATATATATATATATATATATATATATATATATATATATATATATATATATATATATATATATATATATATATATATATATAAGCAAAAGATATTTATACATGTACTATATATATATTTATTTCTTCGTTTATTTCAAATTATATAATGGCGTATTCTTTCAATAGTCATGATATTCCAGCCTATTTCAGTCACAATTATTAGATCTGGGTCAATTGTAGCCTTCAGCAGTACCACATTTCTGTCATTGATAGTACATTTCCAAAGAAACTTTTAGGAAGTTTGTTCTCCCACTTGAAAACAGACTTTAGGGATGGCGCATTCACCCAATATGCATTTTGGCATTCGTTGAATATTTCCACTGGCTTCAGTTGATATTGAAATCTGTAGAATTTCTTTCTGTACTGGTATTGATAGTTGCGCCTACTTGTTTCAGTAAATTACATTTTCTCATTCCCATATTTACTGATCTTTCTGAAAAATTTGGTATGAAATACTTCTAAACTATAACCTATTGACTAAAATTTTTGATTTTGTCAAGTACTTATCACGTATCGCCAACTTATTGAACTCTTGTTATTCCCCTTGCATTTATGTTCTACGGGACAGGACAGTTTGATAAAACTATCAGCAAAAAAAAAAAGCGAAATGAATAGAATGCGTATTCCTCTGTCTCGCTCATTCACTCGACTACGCTTTACTTTTGTCTACTCAAATTACAACAAAAGTAGTCGAAAATTGAAATAAAAGGGCAGTGGTATACTCGTACTATGTGTGCTTATCTGTGCGAACATGTGTATGGAACAACTGTGCGTTTGAGTGCGACACCCCGAGGTGTTGGCAGTCACTCAGAATGACGATGTAGAGCAGATTTTCACATTGATTGAAATTTGTCTCGATATATTTACTATGCAGAATGCCCTACATGCAAGTATTTGTATATACAATATGTATTGATTTTAATAACAATTTTATACCGCTCAGACCACAGTTATAATGCTGTATTTAACAAATTTTAGTAATTATAAACCATCTTATAATTTTTTAGAAAAATTAACTTTTTATATTGTATTTTTTGAACAATTAATATACTAGGTACGTTTTGCAATTTATATAGATACATACATACAATTCAATACTTTAGATCAGTTCTCACATTCAATTCATCTATACAGATAAATAAAATTGGAGTGTCTGTTTGTAATATTAAAATAGCCGCTTTTTATTAAATGCATATGGATGTATACACGGTAAATATAGCAAAATATTTTTTTTTACAATTTTTGTGTCTGTCTGTCTGTCTGTCTGTCTGTCTATCTGTTTGTTCCGGCTAATCTCTGAAACGACTTGACCGATTTTGACGGGACTTTCACTGGCAGATAGCTGATGTAATAAGGAGTAACTTCGGCTACTTTTATTTTAGAAATTTTATTTATTTTTATTAATTTTTTATTATTTTCTAAGTTTTATATATGTATATATATGTACATATGTGTATATTCTAACATGCGCGTTTGCTACTGACTAAGCTGCATTCTTTCTCTTCTTTGGCGTTGCCGTCATCAAACACAAGAACAGCTACAGCAACAGCAGCCACAAGTACTACAACAACAAGAACGTATATGACGATAGAGTAGTGAGGACGTACGAACCATAGCACAAAGAGGATACAAAGGATAGGGATAAAGGATAGATAAACGTTAGAAACGCGTTGTATCTCTTTCTCTCGCAGCATGGCCGCGTACAACGTCGCTGGGACCATCTAGTATGTAAATATGTAGTATTAAAAGCCTTGGATCAACCGAATCTAAGTTACTGTTACTATTTAACTTTAGATAGAAGAGCTGGTGATCACATTAGAAAATGCCTTATAGCTCTTGCACAGTATAGATAGCTCGTTATATTATACACTCTATCACTTTAATTCAGCGTCTACTTAGTGCCTTAGTTAAAAACAATTAAAATAAAGTACTTAGAACCATGGCCCGTGTGAAATATTAAATATATCGTGACCTAATTATAGATTCAGTTAAACGAAAATCATTAAAAAAAATTTTTTTAGAGCATATCTCATATTTTTGGCTAATGAAGAGGCATACATCACACTGGAATCGCAGCTTTGCAGAACAAATCACATTGTACATAAGTCCAGAACATAATTGAATGGTAAATATTTGTACATAGATATACATACGCATTGTGATATTTGTAGTTTAGTGCGGCCTGTTCCAAAACATTGAGCTATGACTTGAGACCTCACAAAAAAGAGTTCCTAAGCAAAGTATGCATTAATTTTTCTCTCGCATTCTTAATACAGAACTTAGCAAAAACTTCTTTTTCGTACTCGTACTATTGTATGTATCCAATGTATGGTTTCATCAAATGCTTGTTGTACAAAGCATTTGATATTGTTCAATTGCTAAAAAAAATCAGCAAAATCAATCATGAAAATGAAATTATTTTTTATAAAAAAAGAGTTAAGCTGAGAGTCATCAAAAAGACATGCTCGAAAATATCATTCTATATATTGGTATTGGTATAATGGTCTTTTTTAATATTAATATATCATTAAAAAAAAAAAAACAAGAAAAAACGTTAACTTCGGTTGAACCGAAGCTCTAATACCATTCACACGAAACTTTAAATAGTATTGTAATACACATACACGCTCACTAGTAGATGTGTATGAAGCGATGTAGTAGATGTGTATATCGCCATATCGAATATCAAGGTGATATTGACGTTTTCCATACAAATGCATAAAAGTGAACTGTGGGTTTATATGGGACTACCTCAAAAAGTGGGCGGGACACTCCCCTTTGTATATGTATATGAAGCGGTTGTCCATTAAAATCCACAAAATCAAATTGCAAGCTAATATTGATCTAAATGAAGGATTTTTGCATAAAAAACACAAAATTGCACGGTGGGTGTATGGGGGTTACCTCAAAAAGTGGGCGGGCCACGCCCAATTGTCCATGTATGTTTAGCGGCTGTCTCTTAAAAGGCACCATATCGCATTTCAACCTAATATTGACATTAATAAAAAAAGTTTTTCTTACAAAAAGTCAAAAGTGGACCATAGGTTTGTATGGGAGGTACCCCAAATAGTGGACGGGCCACGCCCGTTAGTCTATGTATGTTAAGCGGCTGACCATAAAAAGGCACCACATTGCATTTTAACCTAATATAGACTTTAATAAAGAAGTTTTCTTACAAAAAGTCAAAAGTGGGCAGTAGGTTTGTATGGGAGCTACCCCAAATAGTGGGCGTGGCAGGTCAATCTTGATACTCTATTAAACTACAATAAAAAGAAGTACATGTGCAAAATTTCAACTGGATAGCATAAAAATTGATCCCCAAAAAATGCGCAACAACATACCGACGGAGAGACAGACGGACAGACAGAGAGACGGACATGGCTAGATTGATTCGTCTCGTCGAACTGATCAAGAATATATATACTTTATGGGGTCTACGATGGCTCCTTTAATGCGTTACAAACTTTCAGACAAACTGATAATACCATTTCACACTATGTTTAAATGATATAAAAAAATTAAAAGGCATATACAACTATTCAACTTTTGTATTTGCTTGCGTACTAGCAACGTCCAGTGCTATAATCTTTATTAGTATTTAATTTTGTTGAATTTTTGCTGATTTAGAAAAATTGTATCTGGTAGACGAAGCTGGTATTTGAATAAATTATATTAACAACCTTAGCTTTCTGACAATCAACAAGTCAAATTGTCGAATCACGACCAATTGTTTTTCTCGTCGCATACAGAAAAACATTTTTTTCTTTCTATTTTTCTTATTTTAGAAATGGCGAATGACATTTTTTTTCTCTGTGCATGCAATACAAACAGGTAGACAGACATACGGAAAGACAGGCAGCCAGACGGACATGTCTAGATCGATTCTTCTCGTCGAGCTGATCAAGAATATATATACTTTGTAGCGCTTCTGAAGCGTCGTATAATGCATTACAAAGTCCCTGACAAAATAATAATATTCACACTACATGTGAAGAGTATAAAATCTCGATTATATGGTCGATATAAAGATGAGATTCAAACCTAGACTCCAGTGTCGAATCTTTGCATGAAAAGCTGCTTGTTAGTCGAGCTATAAACACCAAATTTGGGATGTGGGAGCTTATGTAAAACATACGATAACAATACATATATATAAGTGCAATATATTCTATATTGCATTAATAGTTTCGGTGTCAAATAACAAATCAATATCAATTTTATGAAAGTTGTTTCCAATATTGAAAAGAGTGCTTCACAATTTTTAAATAAGCTACTAAATAAGTGCTTCCGTAACTTCCTAATTTATTTGATATGAAACTTAGAGCAACAATTGTCGTTTCATATTTAATGTGCAATGTTAAAGTAAAATAATATCGTCCACCTTCCACTTTAAAAAAAAAAACGGACGGTAGCCTATGGAAGATATAATCTAAGCTTTAGAAATATATTGACTTCGGGCAGGTTGAATAGTCCTTTTTAACATTTAAGAGTTGGCTCTCGTTGTTCTTAAACAAGTTTTTTTTCTCAAAAATTACCATTTATCATTAGACTACTGTCCAATTTTAATCAATTTGCATCATTAAGTTTGTGTTTGATAGCCATTGAAAACAGCATGATAGGTAGACAAACGGAAATGAATGAGTAGGTTGTCGCGCGATTACAATTGGAAATCGCCAAATACTCCAACGAAGTTGTCACACTATTGAATATGTGGTCAATTCATAGAACCCAACAACTTTTTGCTCGTTTGTCTGACTTTCATATCTGATTTCAATCAAACTATCAAACACAAACTTTTTGATGAAGATTTCCGATTTTCGGAAATACTTATCGAAAAATATCCATTAAATCGCATTATACGATATATTTTCAATCTAAACTAGTTTAACTCCACTTAAAAAAAAAACATGAAAAACGTTAACTTCGGTTAAACATAAAAGTGGGGGTTTAAATAGGCGCTAACCCAAAAAGTGGGCGGTACACGCTCACTATTAGATGTGCATGAAGCGACCATCTATAAGATGCCACCATATCGAATTTCAAGTTGATATTGACGTTTTCCATACAAATGCATAAAAGTAAGCTGTGGGTTCGAATGAGACTACCTCAAAAAGTGTGCGGGACACATCCATTTGTATATGTATCTTAAGCGGTTTACCATAAAAAGGCACCACATTGCACTTCAACTTAATATTGATTTTAATAAAGTAGTATTTCATACAAAAAGTCAAAAGTGGGCGGTGGATTTGTATGGGTTCTACCCCAAAAAGTTTGAGTATCAATATTGACCACTCTATTAAACTCCAATAAAAAGAAGTGTATATGCAAAATTTCAACTGTATGACATAAAAATTGGTCCCCAAACAATGCGCAACAACATACAGACAGACAGACAGACAGACAGGCGGACAGGGCTAGATCGACTCGTCTCGTCGAGCTGATAAAGAGATATATACTTTATGGGGTCTACGATGCCTCCTTTTTAATGCGTTACAAACTTTCAGACAAACTGCTTATACCATTTCATACCTCTATGTGTGAATGGTATAAAAAGGAAAACAAGGTGATACCTTATAGGTACCGATGTGTGTTAAAAAATGTTGACTTTTTATTTTTTCCGAAAAATATTCACGTAATCCCCCTCAGATATAATGAACTTGTGCCAGCGCTTTTTGTAATCCTCGAATCACATCTGATATGCACTTTTTGGTATGGCATTAAGTCTTCATCTTCTCGATCGTGGCAAAACGCATTTCTTTCATGGGTCTTTTCAATTTTGGGAACAGTGGAAAGTCACAGAGGACCAAATCGCAAGAGAAAAAAATCGCAAGCAAACCAAAACACGCCTAACCCTAATATCTGTCAAAAACCAACTAAAAATGCAAAATGGCTGATCATTTCAATTATTATTTTTTATTTTTTTTTTGGTAACATGTGCTGTTGGGATAGGGACGCTCCCATGCGTATTACAATAAAATATTTTTCGAATAATCCAATCGTTTTACTTACAATACATTAATTGAAATATTTAATTTAAATTCAAGTAAAGCTTTCGATGGAGCTAAATTGAGTCATTCATTCGATGTTTTTCCTATATGCGTTTTTTCTGCATAACATAGATTAAAAACGTCTTATAACTTTGAGTTATATGTAGGCAAGGACTATTTGCGGCGTAGTGTCTATGCATTTCGACTCAGGCCGATACAATAGTTTATTTTTGTCGCTTCAAAGAGTTGCACTTGTCTAGAACCTTAAGGCAAAATGTTAGGCATTAAGCAACAAATACTGCACAATCGTACGTACAAAGTCCTAAAGCTGGCTTGTTTTCCCAAATTTTCAATTCTCCTCTCACCCCATCCCCTTGTCCACCTACTCATTGCACTCTTCAACAACACAATCATTTGCAATTATTTAGGCAATAATTACTATTGTGTCTTATGCGCACATTTCGGATTTGGTGGTTTGTCGTCGCACACACAGCCGCCAGTCGGTTTACGGCCATACGGTCTGCTACGCCCGACCGTTCAATTGTCTACCCAAAGGACCACCCGCCAGTCAGCCAGAGCAGGCCGGATCGCTCTTTCGACCGCCTACCCTATTACGGTTCGCTGTCATCACCCTCTTGACTTAATGAGCATGTTTTGTTCCCCCCGTGAGCGTTAGCGTCTACCCATATTTACAAGTTCGAGTGAATGTGAGTGTCGCTCTTGTGTTGATGGATTTTAAATTGTTATCATCATTACTCTATTTGTTCAAAGGGCAGGGCAGTGAGTGAACGCCGCAAAATACCTGCTGATCCCATACAACACACAAAATGCGGCAGTTCCAATTCAATTCAATCCAATCCGTTCCAATCCGATACATTTTACATTGCCTGCGTCTTCCACTCGACTTGACTTTGACGCTTCGGGTGGCATTGAACAGGGTTGAGTTGAGTTTAGCATGGACTTTTGACGCTTTAAGCGTATTTCCCTTTGTGGATTAAGTTATTACTGAAGGATATTAGCCACATTGTTTAGGCGGCATGAATATCCTGTTTGTGTTCTTAGTCGCGTGCCATGTAAGTCTCTATTTAAGTATGAATATTTTTGATTTTTTTCCCGACTGGCGCGTGTTTGTATTTGACTTTAGCACGGTACTTAAGTAACAGATAAATAACTATTAAGATTAGATTATAGTTAGAGAAATGAAAAAAAAAAAAAACAAACTAGACTTGAAGAAAATTAATATTATATATTAGATCTATAATTTTGCCGTTTTTTGGCATAAACTTAGCATAAACCTTCAAAAGAAAACTTAATTTTTAATGTAACGGGTGATTCATTTACACTTTTTCTATTTTAAATATAGTACTGAAAATAGAGTTGGATGTCGAAATCTTTATTATGAGCCAAAATAAACATCTCTGACATTTACTTTTTAAAGATAATTTCATTCGAATGTTGGCCACAGATACGCTGTAGGTGGTCCATTCGGAAAGTCCAATTTTCGATCACTCTCCCTAGCATTGCCATCAAGGTGTATCTAAAAGTAACCGAACTTTTAATTTAAATCATAGTAAACGTAGCACCATCTATTAAATGTTGGGAGTGTTCGAAAGGTAAATTTTTTGTTCTTTTGAAAGCAGCTAAGTTCATGCTAATCGTTTGACAGGTTACAAAATGACTCTCGTTTTAATAACAGCAGTTTTTGTAGTTATATCGTAGAAACATAATGGAACAAAGAGCAAATATTGAATTTAGTTTTAAACTCGGTAAAAAATTTGCTGAGACTTACACTATTTAAAAACGGTCATGATGATTTAAATGATGCTCCAAAACCTGGACGAACCGAAGCATCTAATCGCGCTGAGTTAGGCGAAAAAGTAATTGAAATAATCGCTATCGATGCAAATTTCACTGAACGTATCCATTGAGACAAAAATGTGCCAAAATTCAGCGCGAAAACAGCGAATCTTCATTGAGTTATTGCAGAGCCCATTGACTGAAATTGAAGCTTAAATTCAAGTCAGAACGAGTTAGATTCTTGAACGAGTTAGATTTTGTCAGTCTTGATCACTAATATATTGATATATATTTTCTGGGGTCTCGAACTTCTCCAGCTACACTAATTCTCAACAACATAATACACTTTTACCTTAATAGTGTCGTATAGGAACAAGAAAGAATGCAGCAGTTAAGTGTGCTTGACATCGAACTACTCTATACAGGGAATTTATTTCTTAAAAATGATATTGTCAAAATGTAAACCGTTGCGTTCACGGCATTCATTTAATCGAGCACTACAATTTCCATTTCATAACGGATATTTTCTTTTAATTGTGCCAGGGAAGTCGGTTTGTTGCCGTAAACTTTAGATTTGACGTAACCCCACAGGAAAAGTCCATTAGGGTTAAATCAGGACTTCGTGGAGGCCAATTTATGTCACCTCTCCTGGAGATCAATTTGCCAGGAAAAATTTCATGAACTCGTGATAGAGACCTTTTGTGACGTGTGTGAAGTTACTCCGTTTGTATAAAATGCGAAACAATGATGATCTATGCACGTTTAATGCAACAGCACGCTTCCCAATCGAAAGTTCCGGGTTGTCACGAACAGACTGACTAACACTGTCTAGGTTTTCGAACGTTCTCGAAGACCTTGGACACCCGGATTTTGATTTTTCCAGCGTTGGACCGGTCTCTTCAAACTTCTCGACCCATTTTCCAATGACGCTTGACGCATCATTTAAATGATGAACATGTCGAATACTGCAGAATTTTCTACGCGCTACAGTCGCTGAATTACCGTTTTTGTAAAACTCAGGTAGGCACAACGCACGGTCCGCTTCCGAGAAACGCTCCAAAGCGACGAAATTCGCAAAAGCTAGGCTACCGATTGACACACCCCCCGCGCCCCTAGGAATAGTTGCGTTCACGCAATCAGCAAATCAAATGTGAACTTTCTTTTGAGACATCCTGTACTTTGTCTAAGGGTCTTTATTTGAACCATCGATTTGTATGAGATGTACTTCATAGTAGTCTGATGTGGCCATAAGTAAGATTTTTCTAAGACATAAACAAATTTTGCGTTTCTAGCTTAATAAACAATCAAAGTACAATTTTTCCATACAATTACTTCAGGTTTGTATGGTGGCTACCTTTACAAGTGGGATTGGTACGTACATATAAATCACTATTACTGAAGAGAGAATATAAGCGTCTTTATATCCAAAATTCGATATTTCAGCGTTATATTTTGATGCTGATAAATTTATGGATATACTATTACTATTATATGGTACGCTATGTATCTTTTTGGCTGCTACATACATTTGCACAAGCGTTGTAACCCCTTTACCTCATGGGTATCGATTTCGACATACAGTGTACATTGCCTGAGTGTTTTTATATATACCTTTTATACTTTACTTTTATACTTAACTAGCTGATACCCGGCGCGTTTCTGCCATTCCACCTGCCTCTCCTTCCCACTGCCACTCCTTCCCCTGCCAATCCTTCCCCCTGTCCCTCTTTCCCCATGTCCCCATGCCCCCTTACCCAACCACCCAACCACCAATTCCCCAAATCCTTCCCCCTGCAACTCCTTCCAATTTGGCTATATTACCGGGTTTCAAATGACTGAATAAAATGATTATGATTGAATAAATTATGTTTATTTTAATTGTTCAAAACTTCTCTGTATACTATATTAGATGTACTATTATTATTTGTGGTACCAACATAAATTGTCGTTCAGACGTTCAAGTATACAACATTTCATCCCTCTATCTTAAATGGTACCCAGCGCGTTGCTGCCATTCCCTCTGCCATTACCCCTTGTTCCCTTTGATGCCTTACCCTACCTCCCATTCCCCACCACTCTTTCAATTCACAAATAACGTGGCTATCTATTTGTAAAAGAATTTTCAAAATCGGTTCAGTAGATCCAGAGATTACCCCATACAACGTCACAAACTCACAAACTTTACCTCTTTATAATATTAGTATAGATTAACAACAGGAATTTAAATTTGTTTCATTAAAAAAGGAGAATTTAAACATCTCAATTTAAAAGTTTCCGCGATCTCGGCGTTCATACGGATTATCAGTTCAATGGACAGACGGGCATGTATGGGGTTTGATACGTCTGCTTTTGACTGTTAAATATATTTGAGCTTTATACACCATCTTATTCCATATACACCATCTTATTCCATTTGGCTATGGTTCAAAAATAAAGGATACTCATAGCATATTTAATATTAATTTTCTTATGGACATCTTATTCTATATAGTTATTTTTAGGATTTTGTAATGGAACATTTAAATTACTCAAGGTATGAGTATTACTATTCTGTAACAATACTTGACAATACAAAATGGTTTTAATCATCTTGTATATATGTATTAATAAAATAAGTGTAATGTTCAAGAAAGCTCTTAAAACCTTTAAAATATTAATTTAATTTCTTTTTTGTACCTATGTGAAATACATTGGATAACATCATAACACTTATTTTTAGTGCATTTAGCATTTAATGTTTACTGTTCCTAATATTCTATACACAGTTTTACCTAATGTACGGTTGGCAGATGTCGTTGCTCAAGCTCAGATTACGCTTCCGTGTGTTTTGATCTCGCCTTGTGATCACTAAACGCTGGACTGCTAAGCAGTAACGCATATGTCGACAAAGCTGAAAAATGAAACTTAAAAGCTAAATCCGGCATTAAGAGTTTACTAACCTGTAATTTACAACAACAAGAACAGCCAGAGAAACAAGAAGTGCGGTATATGCACATGCAGAACAACCCTCAACAACAAGAATGAATTGTCGCCCTTTTGCAGTTGCAAATTACATTCAAATTATATGATTTCGATAAGAGGACAACGACAACAACAACAACAAAAACTGCGACAACGTTGAACGATGTGTCGCCTCTCGAAAAGTTTCCAATTTCAAGTTTTTCCACTCTTCAAGTCATCCGTAAGAGTATCAGAGTTGCCAAAGTGCGTTCAGCTGGCTAGTAGTGGTAGCCGCCTTCAAAAAGTTGTAGAAAAAGTTGACATATGTGCGCCCGAAGCATTTTTTTTTCGGAAACAGCAGGACAACCGAAGCGGCGAGGATGGTGACGACAACGTTGTCGATGACAGCAACAACAAGGACGATGGCAGATTGGATATTTTTTGATTTCCTTCACACATAATATCGAAGGGCATTTGGAGTTTGTTAGAAAAATTGTAAGGCAATCAAGAAGGCATCAGAGATGCTACAGTATATATATATGTATATAT